>JANJGK010001874.1:0-5000 GCA_039081455.1 Macrobrachium rosenbergii
GTGATCCAATTCTAAATGGAAATTCTACCTTCGCTATGTTTACAGACCGGTTACATCGTTTAGATGAACGAAGATTTTCTGAAAAGTTAAAAATTCGTGTCAAAATTTCCGGTTGTTTTTACTAATCACATTTTAATTACAACCTTCCTTAAAACTCTCAAGCTCTGTTTGCTATTTCTAACACATGGGAGGAAATTTCCATTTTACACGGCTGTTAAACCTTAGTTTGTTATGCTTTTTTTATTTCTCCTTTGGACAGGTAAATAAACTTGGCTTGATATAGTACCAAAATATCACGAAGTTAAAAATTAATTAAGAAGATTTTAAAACCTCGCTTTTATTTCATAATGCACAAAAAACTATAAAATAAAATAAAACTTTCTGTGATCCACAGTATCAGTGGTTACTTACGCCTAAACATGGAAGCGTTGGGCATGTGCTCACGTAGCTTTCATGCAATTCTATACAAACATATTTAAATTAAGCAGTTTCCGAAAGCAAGATTTCATAGTACGGATATGTGGGATTAAATCTCGCTATGTAAGTATACCTAGTGATGACGTAAGTTGGTTAAGACCTGAAGGCGGTAGTGATTGTTATCAACGACTTGAATGTAATTTGGTTCCATGCCTGCAAAGGTTCCTCAAGAACCTCTAAGAGTAGGCTGTACCCATCATTGTTAGAAATTGCTTGACAATTAGCATAACTGACGTGAAATTTTGCTTCCATAAAGCTCTTTCTTGACCTATGTCTATATATACACATTGAATCAATAAAGTAAGTTTTAACACAGTCCAATACAATACATGTCTATAGAACTGTATGCAAGTTAGCGTAAGCGGCCCACGATTTTACGTTTTGGCATAAGTAAGCACAAAGTCATGCATACCAGAGACTTTTTTGAAGAAACCAAGGAAAATGATGCAAGATTAGGTAAATAGGCGCCCAACGCTTTTATGGTTAGGCGTAAGGAACCAGTAATATTGTGGAACACAGAAAGTTTTATTTCATACCTTTTTTAGTCCATTTTCCAGTAAAAGCGGGTTTTTAAATTCTTTCAGTTAGTTTTATTTGTGATTTTTTAGTGCTTGACAGCTGAATAAGTACTGCTTGCATCACCGAGTGACTGAACCGATTGCAGAGCCCTACAGTATCCTCGCTAGTTTGCACGGTCTTTACGAAAATGTACGAAGCTACGGTCTCGACACTGCATGTTTCACGCCTATGAAAACAATACCTCCGCTCGGTGTTTCTGCATACTACACAGCAATAAAATTGCAGTAGTATTTATTTTTCTATATATATTGCATTGTCACAGACTTTGAACATGTACGCCAAATCTAGGCGAAATAGGTTCGGTAGGAGTGAGTAAAAAATCGGTTCAAGTTTTGACCCAAGCAGACAGACACAGGAGTCAAGTTAAATAAAAGTGTGTAAAAAGGGAAGCTTTGACGTCATATGATGATCTGATAGAAATCCCATCACCTCCCGGGACAAGAAGAACCAAATTCTAATATGTCTATGAGCTTATTGCGAAATGGCCCAGTGACGAAACTATCAGCAGCAAATATTGGACATGGATTCGATCCCTTTGTGATAGATGTTCCTTGGTGACTGTGGGGCAATTGTTTTTCCCAGATAAGTTTCCTGACACCTCGGTGAGTGTGGAGGACATTGTTCCTACTCACAAAGAAACTAAAGTCAAAGGAATATCTTTTTGACGTTAATGTTATAGCTGCATATTCATAAGGTCTTGTTTAAAGTATATTTATAGACAATAGCTTCACTCTTCTGTTTTAAATATATATATTTTTTTATTATTTGAGATTGCTCCTGGTTATACAGTTCAATGTTTTCTAGTTAGATAGAATATTGCACAGCGGCAATGGTTACTTAGATAATGAAGGAATTTTATTCAAATGTGTCTTGTCTAAAATTGGGCTAATTAAAATCTAGTGTCAGTTCCTCTCAAAATTTTACTCATCACTAAAAAGGTTACATGAAAATTACCACATTTGATATAGTTATTTATAAATGTTTATGGACAGATCAACACTACTTAACACATTATCATTTCAGTGCCATGTATAAATCTGAAAATAAATATACATCATGAGACTCATTATAGGTTGAAGGCAAAATATTAATTTTGTCATGAAATTTGGTTTGAACATTTTATGGATATATTTCTATCTAGCTAAAAATGCGACACCAATGGACGAAAAAGAGCTTCGACAGTAAAATCGATTACTGACTAAGAAGTTTTTAGCTAATTAACTCAACTCCCGCATCTCGGTTTTTTCTACAGCCTCTGTACCAGTATCTTCCACAGTCTTGGGTTTGAATTCCCCTGTTAAAAGGTACACTTTTTAAAAATTAACTGATGGTAAATATCCATAGCTGATATACTTAAAGATCCTACCTTTCTGTTGAGTCAGATTTGAATTGTAGTAAGAGAGGATATGCATTCTCTCTATATATTTCTAAATACTAATATGTATGAAAGTGATGAATACCCCATAATACTCCGCCTAAAATCTGTCTTGTATAATTTTGTTAACTAAGGAGACATGAATATCACCAAACTACAAGAAGTTTGCCAGCAACAATTGGCCTTTGGAACCTCTCGGGACATATTGACATGTCGTATCAAGTCTACCTCAAAGTAAGTTATGATGCATTCACACATCATTTAAACAAAACCGAATGATATATTCATTACACCTCCATGACATCATTACAAAACAGACAATTTTGGATGATGCCGCGAGATGAGTAGACTTCGGTGAGGCGTTTCTGTCATCACATTTCTCAAAAAGGATGAAACAGCTTCAGTGTCGAATTCTCTCTACCTGGAGTGACATGACATTAAGCACTGATGAGACGTTCTACAGCAGAGGACTTATCTATACTCAGATGTGCTGCAGCATAGAAGAAAATGTTTATTCTAAAAGAATCCACATTTTGAGGAGTGCGATAAAATTCCTCCGAAATGTATATATTGGCCTAAGAAGAAGGTCCGGTCATTACCAATTTTCCCACAGGCAGTGAGATTCAAAAATTTCTAGTAAAAATCAAAGTATTTAATTTCTTTGATAAACAAGCCATGTCAAAAAATAAGAGAATTACTTTAATCCTATCAGGAATAGAGGATATGCATTTGTGTCGAAACCTGACAAATATACCTTAAAAATTAATTACATTTTGTTTGAAGCTCACAGTGGTCATGCATTAAATTACTGATTAATAGTGGAGAAAGCGGTATGTTTTGTACGATAGTTTTTATATTGCTTAAATTATACCTGAAAAAGTGGTACCATGTGTCCAAGAACAATTATCAAGCCTGTCCGCCGGAGTGAAGAACATGCAGGGGACGCTCATACCATTGGCACTATGCAACTACTAACGAGACCATTGGCAGCACTGAAAAATTTGGAAATAAGAATCCTCCCTATGATACCCTCAATATTTAACAAGGGTCAACACCTTCATAATTGAAACTCCAACGAGTCAAAACTGAAGAAAATATCTATTGGAAGAGGTTGAAGAAACAAGGAAGTTTTGAGATGCATGATTAAGGGCAAGCCACATCCCTTGCCAATAAAGGAGCTCATCCACAACACGAGAAAATTAGGCTCTTTAATCAAATGATGAGATGCAATAGTTCCACCAGAAGGACAGTATAAGAGTCAAAGATGTTAATATACTTGCTGCGCCGATAATAAAATAGTCAAAATGGCTTAATATATTTGTTGCAACCGTATTGTAAATGAAGCACATTCATACAGTTCAACTAAATCACATATGTTGTGTTCTTGGACTTCAACAATGGTGACTGACTTTGAGAGATTTCATCATGTAGCATGCAATAAGTAGTGATACCTTGGAGTCATGGCATCCCGATTCCGAGTAGCCCAGAAAATGATCTAGCTCTTATACCATCCAGTATGTAGCACTCGCGAAGTAGAGAAACATAAGCGGCACACACCACCAACCAGGTTTAATAACTCTCGTAGTGGACTAATTCCATAGCCCAAAAAATGGAGCCATGTGTGGTGTATAAGCAGCATCAACATTACTTAACACATTACCATATTTACCAGTTTTACCAATGTGCTAGGTGCTAGGTTCCTCTTTGTATTGTATAGGGCTGCTTCAAGGTTTACCACATAAAGCAGAAGACATTCTTCTCTCCATACTAGGGACTTGCGAGCAAAAGGTAGAGCTGTCCTCATTGCTCCCTCCTCCTTTAACATTATTCATCAGAGGATAGGAGGGACGAATACAAATAGGACTATATTTGGAGACCTTCCTTGAAAATAGCCTAATATGTATAACATCGTGCGAGCATGCAAGCATTTCTGACTCTGCCGTGTCGCTTGTGCATCCAAGTTCGTAAATTTTTTACAACTGTTTTCTGTCACTTTACTGTAAAGTAGCTTACATGAGTACCAATAAACTATATATAACTAAAAAGGAAATGAATATTACTTTTTCCATGATAAGAAACAAAATCAGATACCTCTATTTCATTTGAAAGTGTTTTTGTCTGGCAAAGCACAAGGATAGTTGCTTATGGTAAATTTTATTTCAACATTCTGACCTTTCCTTTTTCTTCATCTATTTATGTACGACAAGAAAGAAAAGAAGTATACGCCTGTAAAATGAAGGTAAAACCACTGCAATAAAATATTTGTTTTTTTGCAACCGTTTACTTACACTAACTGCCCAGCAACTGACAAATAACACTCAACTATATATCACTGGAAAGGTAATTTATTGTTGATTTGTATTGTTGAGTTGTATTTTAACAGAGAACTCTCTCGATCGCAGTTGACCTCTGATCCTCCGTTCCTACTGAGTACCACCACCAAACTTACTGAACAGCAGCACCGATATGCAGTAACTGTGCCACGCTGTCGAACTTCTCAGTTCCAGAGGTCCTTTATTCTCATACCGTTGGACTGTGGAATGGTCTCCCTGATGATGTTGCAAAATTA
>JANJGK010001874.1:10000-65000 GCA_039081455.1 Macrobrachium rosenbergii
CTGTGTTTCTTCACAGACAGAGATTTACATATGGATAGATATAAGACATCTGATTGACAGTTATACATACATTACTGGAAAGCTGGCTTAGCACATACAAAATTATACAAATATACAAAAGGTGACAATGCGGTGACTGAGATATTTGCATAAAAGACGTGCGAGAGAATTTGTGTTTCTCTCGACCTCGTGGTTTTTCCTCCAACGTTACTCATCGCGGGAGAAACAGATTTTGATCGTAGGTCTGCCGCGTGGTCGCTACATAAGCAAATAGCACAGTTTGTGAAGGGGTTTTGACGCGCTACTGATGAGATAATTGCGTAAGCATGAATGGGCTTGTGTTTTCTGCGCATGGTGTTAATCCTGTTAAGGAACAAGAAAGTAACTGTTTTTCGTCTTTTCTGTTGAGGGGAAAAAAACTTGAAGTTGAAATATAAATATTTGTGCGTGCTGGCTTTGTGTATGATTTTATTTACTTCCATCCGTATTTGTCTGAAGTTAGGGCAGGAATATTAATTCGACATATTTTGAATTAAATTTTCTACAGCATCAAAACATTTCAAATTCCTCTTTTAGCTTTCGATTAGAACAAATAAATTCTTTTGTTTGCAGCTTAGTATTCAACAGTCCAGAGCAAAAAATCTTATCAAATGATTTCAGCAGACCTGCCGTTATTTGATGCATTCCTTTGGGATTTTCAAAATTTATTTTAATATTCTTGAATGGTTCCATGTTTGTTTTGGTTTTTAATACTAATAGGACAGTCATGTTCCTGTGTCTTAACGGTGTTCTTTCTCGAAGATTATGGAATAATATGGATTGTGAAAAGTACGCAATATTATTCTGTGTGTGCTATAAAACAATAATTCAACAAACATAAACAAATAAAAAGGTTATTTAAATGTTTCGTTTAGTAATTTTCCTTTCGATAATAAGATCTCGATCACATATTCTAATCGGAACAAAATTATTTCTTAGTAGATCTGAAACTTTTCCCTTGGTTCTCGTCAACAACTTAAATTTAAAAAGTTTCCAGGAAATCCATTTGTGATACAGATTCGTTCCACAAAGTCTAAAAAAAAAAGAAAAAAAAAAAAAGAAAAAAATCGTACTGAGCAGATGCTGCCGGGAACGTCTGATGGCATTCTGAACAAAATACAACCCATTTGGGTTGCCCTCTCTCTCTCTCTCTCTCTCTCTCTCTCTCTCTCTCTCTCTCTCTCTCTCTCTCTCTCTCTCTCTCTCTCTCTCTCTCAAGTAGAAAGTCTACTCTTCCGCGAAGTTTCGGGCTTAATTTGGTTTCGTCTGTTTTCCATTTAGTTTCTATTAGGGTTAAGTTGTTTTGCACATCAATCACCAGTTACTGAAAGAATGTAATAAATATACAAAATTGTTCTGTTTTCTTTCAATACATATTCTATAATTTGTGATTTATTCATTGTTTTTGATAACTGGGACAAAAGTCCTCTCGACCAGAATTGAAATCATTATTAATTTTTATATGCATAGGCATGTAGCCTATATGAGCACTTGTCAATTAGGAAACACACCACATTATTTTAGATATGCATGTGTAAAAGAATAGCCCTATTCAGGCACTGCTGTTTTATCAACAACTAACAGAAACTCACCATTCCAAGAGCTTTGGAACTATTAGCTCTGGTTTTAAAGATACGAATCCCATTGTATAACCTAATAGATAACTATGATATGTAATATAAAACCAACATTTAGATAACTAATTTCTCGACATTCTATGTTAAACAAAATCATTTGAATCACATTATCCTACTGCTAAGATTCAGGACAGACAACAGAATCTTGAACAAACACCTCAACTTTACATCATTACTCAAAGTCTTAGTGCGTAGTCAAAGCTACTAACTGCAATGGATTAATGTAAGGCCTCATCAACTATTACTTCCGATCACCAACAAAGGAAAGAAATATTTAACCAATTCTAACTACAAAGTCAACGTTGTGCAAAATACAAATAGAAGACTCACCTAGAAGTAAAAAAAAAAAAATGAATCCACCCAGTACCAAGAGCATGCATATCGCCACACACGCGCGCGCGCGCGCGCACACACACACACACACACACACACACACACACACACCACACAAGGAAGCACCGTCATCGCTTGCTAAAGTCATCAAACTCATGAATCCACTAATTTAATGAAAACTTCCTCGGGCGATGGAATGAGATAGGTCAACCTCCTGTCTGTTTGAAATCCCTTAAATGAATCATCATTTTCTTTGTCCTTAACCAGACAGAATTTTTTAATAATCTAGACAATTTCCCAATGTTTTTACGGGAGGAAGAGTTTTGCAATCAATTTTTATTTATTTCCTTTTCCCTTGCCGGCTCTTGTCTTATCTTCCCCTTTCATTGTTTGACTAATTCTTGCTTTGATACAGCAATATTACTGGACGTAAGGAATACCATTCTCCGTGCAATTAGTCAGATAACTCAGTATTACATTCTTTAAGATCGCAAAAAAAAGCAAGTTATTCTTTTTCAATCATTCGCTTAATCTTATGAAGAATTAATAGAAAGAATTCGGAGATTCACAGTGGTGTAGGGTACTAGCGTTATTTTATAATAATTTTTTTTTTTAATTAAAAGCTGGTGCAGGGGGTGAGATTAAAACGAAGATAATACGTAGAAAGATAGACACTGAGCAATAATGATGAGATGAAAAACAGAAGAAGAAAAAGAAAGAAATTCTGAGGATGACAAGGGAGCGGAAGGCTAGACCACGAAAATGAACTAACGAGAGTAAGGTGAAAATGGTCATAGAGATTCATGTAAAACGGTTCACACACACACACACACACACACACATAAAATAAATGTGAACCCTGGGCAGGGTCAGATGTATAAAGATGGATTAAAAGGAATATCACTGACTTTAGGACGACTGGGATAATCTTTGACAAAAAGAAGTATAAATACCTATTAAATTTAAATGTATATCGAGTTACTGTTGTTGTCAAGATTGAATTTTAAAATTTCACTAATATGTAGTAAGGTTAAGAATTTTCACCTAATATATTATTATTATTATTATTATTATTATTATTATTATTATTATTATTATTATTATTATTATTATTATTATCATTGGATATCGCAATTTAAAAAAAATATATAAATTTATCAGTATATCTAACTATTTATAAAGGTAAAATCCAACAATTTCAAAAGTTGCCGCAATGGTTACAGAAATCTAATTCATTTATGGAACTGCGTTTGCATACTCATATCCTATCTTGTAACGTCAAAGCCATATGGCATTTCCAGACTGGTGGGTTATGCAATATGTCAATTCAAATTGCCTACGATTTTTAAGAAAATCTGAGCCCAGGATTGATGGTTTGTTCCCCTCAGTGACGCTCACTATAATTACAATATTATCTTGGGCGGCGAAATTGACCGATGGATTTTGATTATCATTATACTTTATATTTTAACTCCACCATTCCATCATATCTTCATTAAATTTAGTAGGAATATACCCATTTTTCCCTTATTACATGACCTAAATGATTGTCGTAGTGCTATGTTCATGGTCATGAGGGCATCGATAGCTAAATAGCCTATATAATGGTAAAAAAAAAATAATATTTCAGTTGCCTCTCAGTTTCCAATAATAAAATATCTCCAAGCCATTTTCAGAGAAACAGAGAACCCAGAGGCAATACTCTTTGTACGATGTTCATATCGGCATTAATTTGTAAAGTTTAGGAAAGCGTTTTATCCAATTTGTTTGTAGAAATTGATAAATCGTAAAAAATGTGAAATAAGCCTCAGACGACTAAAGCCAAATTCTACTGGATTTATCTAAAGTTTTTTGAAAACTGTTGAAAATGATCTTGCCTGGTAGTTATCTATTCATTATATTATTATTATCATTATTATTATTATTATTATTATTATTATTATTATTATTATTATTATTATTATTATTATTATTATTATTATTATTATTATTATTATTATTAACTGAAACCGGGCTTTTCTCAGACCCCCATTTGCCGTTACGTCTTTAATCGTAGCACTTCATTTTTTAAGACTTAAAAGAGAATGGTTTTGATAACTCGCCGAGTATTAAACAGAAATATTATTTATAATGCAGAAGGTATCAATCAAAAGTACCCCCTGAGGTCGCTTCAACTTTCACACACCAGAAGGAAACATTATTTTTTCAGTAAATTGTGAGGATTCCCAACCATAAACTTTTTTAATAGGATATAGGATTTACTGTGAGGTGCCAGAGATTATTGGTCGATAATAATTCCAGTTATTTTCATATATTTCTCTCTTAAATTGGCACCTCTGGAATCAATATTTTTGTGAAACCTAAAATAGGACACTGAGCCATTTGGTAAAAAAATTTCTCATCTTTTTGATGCAAACTGAACTATGAAATTATTGCCAGAGATCCGAAAGTTTGATATCCATTACGTTAAACAAAACTCTTCCGAGGAGACCGCCAAATCTTATGGTGCTGAGGAGGCAGTAGATCTGGGCAAAGTCGTGTTTGCATTAAACTTTCTCGAACAAAGACTTCTGAGTTCATAGTTTTTATTTATTTAATGATTTTTTTTTTTACTATTTGTACCTTTTTATTGCAGCGCAATTGTGATTTTATGTATCAGTTTTGTTACGGTAGACTAAGGTCGATTAGCAGCAGTATTCTCTGTTCTGCTTCTGGGTCTAAAATTAATCCAGAGAAAAGTTTTCATTTCTAACATATAAATGGAAATTGCTGAACATTTTGATGTTTTACATTTTTCATCCAATCATATTTTCCTTGGCAGATTCCTCACAATAACTTTTTTTCCTCATTTTCCATCTTCCTCTATGGCTCTCCAGTTGCTGGAATGATATCATGTGGAAATGGAATGGAAATAGCTAGGAGTCGCTTAAACCAATGTAAAACTCTTTCCAGTTGTAAAATTTAGAGCCGCAGTACAAACAATTTATTGGCTTACAGTGTTAAGAGATATCTAACTTCACCTGTCTTGATATGGGAGATGTTTAATGGACCAGTCTTTGTATTTTAGATATCATGATAACAAATGTGATAAGATTGGTGACTTTATCGGGCGACAAGATAAGAAAAGAGAGAGAAAACTAAAAGATAAATAGAAGTCGCCACGATGAAATAGGGAAAAGGTTTTTATGTGTTAATGTTTCCCATGTTTTTATTTACAGTGTGAAACAGTTGACGGACAGGTATAAAAGGAAGTTTTCCTTTCGATCATTCAGTCCTGAACCACTTTAGCAGAGCTGGTTTTTGAAGAGAATTTCCACAGTACTTTCTCATCAGCTGAAGATTAAAGTCATTGGTTTTCCTTAAACCGCCTGAAGAAGCTTGAATCATGAGGCACTCTTGGAACAGATGCAGATAATAATTGAGAGATAGATGATTTGTTAGTCCTTCGGGTTTATGCGAGACCTCATAAATGTAAACCTGTTATAGCAATGTAATGTTTTCATGTTCAGTGAAAACTAGTTCATTTTCTTCAGTTAATGTTGGAAGTTTATTTGGTTTATCATTTTACGATATCTTATGGAACTGTATTTCCCCTAAGGCTTCTGTGACTTACAATGCATTCATTTATTGTCATTTCACCAGTTTGATTTTAAGCATTAAGGTCTAACATATTCTGCTTTTATAACAATTACTGCGTTTTTTACTTTAAGATGTCCAAAATCAACAAAGGTCGTGGCACGCTGAGGGGGACCATTCTATGTAATTTTCAGGTTTTCGCAAATTTTGTGAAATAGAGCATGTCATCGAGTGTAGAGGATGTATAACAACAAACTTTGCACCGTTAATTAATGCAATTTGATACCTGTTACATTTATGGTGTTCAGGGTAGGCCTACGTATTCGACAGAGACAATTTCTCCTTAGTCTTTAGTACCTGTAGAATTTCTTAGCTGATGAAGATTTTCTCCCGTTTTTTTTATTTGTAAATAGACTTGAATTTCAATATTTACATGAAATTTTACCGAATTTCTCCTGAAGAGTTTTCGATAAACTAAGAACTCAATTTGGCTGCAACGGTACATGGAATAATTGGACTTCGTAAAAATCATTCTTTCATTCTTTCAAATAATATTCCTTGAGAGAGAAAGAGTTGCCAGACGCCCTGGTGTATCTCGAGGTCACCTACTATGACAGGAATTCAATGTAAATCCATTAACATCTGAATACTCAATTCCATATAAAAGAAGCCACGTGTAAACATTGCATATGGGCCTTTCAGTGTAAAGGTAACATCTTTTTGCGAGGATGCAATTCCTCTTGGGAAACTAACTGAACGACCCTCTTTTCAAGTTTTAATTCCATGTGTATAATAATAATAATAATAATAATAATAATAATAATAATAATAATAATAATAATAATAATAATAATAATAATAATAATAATAATAAGAGAACTATAAAATTCCAAATAAGAGATTCCTATGGAAGTGTTAAAGACAAAATTTCCAAGCAATATTTCATCAATATATTACTAAGCTAGATCAGTTGATGAAAAACAATCACAGACGAGTGGAGTTATCTGTGAAGTAGTGAAATGGATAGCAGAGAACATCATTTATCATTTAATGGTTTAAAACAGTCAAGAACATATAAAAATACATGGAGGCCCTCAGAGATCACAACAGGAAATTCTGGTACTTTGACAAACAAAGAGGGTTGTGAGTTATGTCGATTGTCACAGCCAGGGGCGTGAGACTATTTATAAGGCACTGACAGTGAAGAATGGATAGATCTTTCTTCAGTCTACAAGACCTAAATTAGGTTGACCTACTCTGTTGGCATGAAATTACATTACCTGCAAAAAGCTAAATGTGAGATGATTGAGAAATTAATTAATGATTTTATAATTTTCTTATCTTTTATAACTTGTCTAATCATCAGTATTGTGACACCAGTTTTAGCAGTAATAAATCAATCAATCATTCTGATCATCAAACATATCCCTTTGTTTGGAATTACAAAAGAATGTTGTGATGGTTTGATATGCTTTGGAAAACGAGGGAGAGTATGGCAGTATCGAAATGAAAATATACACCAAAATTACATAAAACTCTAGAAGAAAGAGCATAACATAAATATTCTACTAAAATGACAGCATACAGCAGTATGTGTAAAATTTTTTGACTGAATATTTCGGTTTCACATCGACCTAATAATAATAATAAAAATAATGATAATATTCGTTCGCTAGTTCCCTACAATAGCTATCTTTTATGGACTTGCTTCAGAATTTGCATAGTCAAAATCGTACCAAAACTATAAATAAAAATGTTTCAGTTTAGAAAGCCACATTGCAATTTCACGGGTCGTTTCCATATGTCCTCCTGCAAGACATTTCCTCCCTCAGAGGCTATATGTCCATAAAGCTGATGAACAACATTTCTAAATCATACTGTGAAGGAACCGAATAAATTATTTTAGCGCCAGATTTGCCTTTAACTTTCTGAAAAGAAACTTGCTTTATATACAAAGCCTGGCTTATGATGTTGGACAGTATCTCAAACATGGAAGTCCTCCACCGTCCCCCCCCCCCCCCCCCCCGCCCCCCACAACTCTCTCTCTCTCTCTCTCTCTCTCTCTCTCTCTCTCTCTCTCTCTCTCTCTCTCTCTCTCAACGTGTATTGGCGCTTTCTTGTTCAACCTCCGCTCGGTCGTATACATCAGATGTTACTGACGTAGTCTAGATATATTTCATCTTTCTTTCTTTTCCCTGTCTAGTGTTCTTTCTATTATTGAAATATTAATCGTTTTTAACTGCCGTGTTTAATAATATAAGATGGCTTTGTAATTAATAGGATTATCGACATACACTGAGCTACTTGCTAAATAGTATAATGCATCAACAGAGGATGAAAAAATATTTCATTATTATTTTTTCAGGCAATAATATTCGTACACTGTCTTACGTATTCTCGCAATTGGTTCTGCCAAAAGAATAAAAACTGGCAATCCACAAAATACTGAAAATAAGTAAAAGAAAAAGTCACATGATATAGATCAGCTCGCACTTCCAAAAAGGATACACTAGAGGTTTCTCAGTGTTGAAATTCAGGAAGAATTTTCCCCACTTGCAGGATTTAGGTGAACCGGGGCGACAACGCCTCTATTTCATGAAATTTAGAACGGCTTGAAATGTCTCCCTCTCACTTCTCCTGGAAATGGTGCAAAAAGGAGCGTTGTTTCTTTTTCAGGTAGTTTGGTGGCCACTCTGTTTGTTCACTGCCAATCAATTTCGGAAGTTATCTCACTTTTAGCGAGAGAGACTATCAGGCAGTGTATAAAATAAGTAAATTTGTAATGAATACATCTGAGCATTATAAATCTTCCTAACTATGATACGGTGATGATGAAGTTGTGGAGAGAGAGAGAGAGAGAGAGAGAGAGAGAGAGAGAGAGAGAGAGAGAGAGAGTCAAGGCGTCGTTGCTGCCTTGACAAAACGCTGAGACAGTGTTATATAAACCAGCCGTGCACATAAGCAAAAAAGTATTGAGGTCGTATGACCAGACTGTTGACAGTTTACTGATTTCTATGTTTAATATTTACAATTAGAGAATCCACCTTTAGTAGTGTGTCAAGTCGGAAACGACAATCGATTATTTAACGTCATATTATATATCGCTACTTTCACATTACTAACTGAAACCCATGTATGTATTTTATCTTTGTGAGTGCGTGTGTCTGTAACACGTAAGTACGGGTGTCGCACTGTTTGCCGCTTTGGGCATTCAAGCGCAAGTTTTGAGGCCATTCAGACGCTCAGCTCTTTGTAAGAAAACTTAGAAAATAAAACACAAAATAGGAGATTGTGTTCTTATTTAACACTTCTCAATTTTTAACCAACCTGTGAGGCTTTTAAGAGAAGCCCTCACGATATAATTGGTGGCAGTCGGTTACACCAACAGCGGCTTAGCCTACTTAATGGTTGCAGCCTGTTTACTGCTCTCTCAACAAGACCTGGCTCATTTTCAAAATAATAGCAAACAGAAAACATCTCTTTGAGTTATGTATATCTCGAAAGATATGCTTAGAGCGGGATGAGAGCGCTCCACGCGTTCGACTATAGATTTCTTGTTAAAGTAATCACTGCCAATGTTTACACACATGCAGAATTCTTGAACTTTGTCTGCATGACGGATGAGATTGCCTACACGTGATCGCGAGCAATCCCCATCACATTCATAAGTGCTCTTACAAGTAGACGTTCCCAAACGACGGTTGGTAATGCATCCTTTTGGACGAGAATCAAAAACACCGAGAGAAGGAAGTTGTATCCTGACAAGTGTCATCGTCGCTTACACTTACCAACAACAAACACCAAGAGAAGCTGTTTCCTGCAATGTGTTTTCGTCGCCATGATTGGCCACAATTTTTTACCACGGAACAAAACAGGAACGTTACGCATGTTGAAGAAAAACCGAACCTATCTCTAATTCATCTCGTTTTTCAGAATTGTCTGAATCCTGTTGTGAAGATTTCCTGAACAAGCAGATGCCTGTGTCCTACAATCAAGTCGTGTTAATCATCAGCGCCAACCTATTTCTTCAGAGGAAGTGCAGCTGCTAGCCTAACGGTCTTCCGGCGATTATCCCATAAAAACTACAGCTAAGTCTACCAATTTCTCAGTCTTTGGGGTTGAGTAGTAGTGTAGCATAATACAGCAAACTGTGTCCTGTAGTCAGAGATCTGATCCGTTAGTACATCCCCGTGAACTTTTTCATTTTTTTTAGGAAGTGAATATTTTTAACTTGGGTCTATTTTCTCATTAGGAGAATTTCTTTTCTTTTTATAAACATATGAGGTTGCGTTCAAAGAGAGCGTACTCCGATAATTCCTTTGGGAGATCAAATAGAGGTAGAGGTAATAATAGGCGTAGAGGTAACTTAAGAAATTCTAACAACATGACCACAGGCGCAGGCGCATGCGCAGGCGTGGGCCAAGACCCAGACTCAAAAAACATACTCACAGGTGTGAATACTCGATCAGCTATAGTGCCTTTTCAAGGCTTGGTCAACGGTCAGTTGACGCAAGGGGTCGAAAGTTGGATCACATCCATTGATGCCCATTTGAACTCTAAAAAAATAGTGGATCCCATTATTCAATTACAAGAGGCAAGGTCATTTATTGACTATGCCAAGGGTAATGCAGGCCCTTGGCTATGCACAGTTTCATTTCAGGCTTGCCAAACTTGGGATGATTTTAAGGGTACTTTACAAAAGGTATACAGTACTGAGTCCGAGCTGGATGAAGTCCTACCCTTGAGCAATATCTATAAAATAGCAGATCAGAAAGGCGTATCACTAATTGACAATACCGTCCTTATCGCAAATAAATCTCAAGAGAGAGTGGCATTTAAAGCTACTTAGCCCCTCTTGGATACATAGTAACATGATGCAAACCACAGACATGTGCCATCTAATGCACGTTGTAGTAGTGACTGGTATGCTGCGAGACAGGTTAGTACGTTGTTTCGATGTGAAACTTGACAGAACCCCTTGTGAGGTGACAGTTCAAGATCAGATTAAGAGGCATATGTCTAAATGTCCAGATTTAGATCCAACAATTATATCTTGCATTGAAAATAATCAAATTAACCTGGCTATTGGAGGTGCAACTGCTGCACCACAGCTTAATGTGGTTAGCTCCGCCAACCAGCAAATAAAATGCTTTAACTGTAACCATATTGGTCAGTATAAAAGTGACTGTAGGACTAAATACTATATTATTCATCAGTCCTCTTATCATAGTTATCAGAATTGTAAGCAAAGGCAGAACAATCAAAATGGAAACAAAAGCAATTAGAATAATACCAATAGCAGCAGTGGATCTGCAGGTAATAATAATAAGAAAAACGCAAGTCAGAATCAGTATCAGAAAAGGAAATATCAAGGAAAGAAAAATCAAAACAACCAGCACGGGCAATCTAATGTTAACATGGTCCAGGATCAAAATAGTTCGCAGAATTTTTCCAGCGTCAGAGAGAAGACCTGACAACATAATGGTCTCTAAGGGTAAGACTAACAATGTTGAGTTGCATGTAAGTAATATGTTTAATACAATGACTGATCAGTGTGCTGACCAGGAACATGCAAAGAGTGTGGCAATAATTGTAATTTATCAGGTAATCATTCAGTTTTAGATATTCATAGGAATGCAGAGGAAAGACCTGTTATTAAAGCAGTTTGTAAACATCACAAAGCTTTTACCTTATTCGTAGATACTGGATTTAAAATCTCATCATTTACTGCTTCCAGATTTTCCCATAGAGAAGGTTAATGTTAAACAGGCAGGTATAGGAAATAACAATTTAAATGTTGTACGTACTGTCAGAATTCTGTATAAGATGAGTAAACTTCTTTTTACTGATAATTTTATTATGGTAATTGGGATTAATATGTATCCAGTAGTCATTCTAGTCTATCCTTCGATGTCTAAAAATAATATTGTTATGATTCCAGCTAAGCGTGGTGTTTTTATTAATTAAAGGGAAATTTGTAAAATCATCTCATACCTCAAAAACAAACTCTGATCACAAGGACGTACCAGAGGAAAAAGTTACTTACATTGAGGAGCCGATTAGTGTTTGGAATATATCAGAAATAATGAGGCAACTCAAGATAATTCTTTTTCGCAGGTAATTACTAGCTTAAAACAGTATATAGTATCAAATGTACCTTCATGCTGCTAGAAAGGTCTTACCTGGGTCTGAAATCATGGTATTATATGAATCAATTAAGGTTCGTGGTTTATTTGCGACAGAAGCACTTTACACGGTTGATGGCAACCACCAAGTTGTGACTGAAGTTTTTAATCAGCTAAATAAGGAGTTAATAATAAATGAAAATACACCCTTGATGGATGTGGAGGTTATATCATCACAGGATTTTGTCAGTAGCAGAAGTAGAAAATAATCACCTGACAAGCGACAATGTTATGTTAAATTCAATAAAAGATGAGTTGGTGGAGGATATAAAAGACGTAAGTGTCCGGAAAATTTTTGAGGAATTACTAACTAAATATGGTGACGTATTCATTACTAACAGCGGCTGCTTAGCTAAAACTAGTGTAATCGAACATCAGATAAGATTGAGGCACCCAAATAAAATAATTTATGTTCTTTCCTACAGACTTCCTATGAAGTTCCAAAATGAAATAACAGAGGAAGTAGAGAAAATACTAAAAGAAGGCGTAATAAAGAAATCTGTCAGTCCGTATAATTTCATAATTGTTGTCCCTAAGAAAGATCGTACTTGGAGGAGTTACGTGGACTTTCGCAAACTGAATGATGTGAGTTCCAGACAGATTTCCTGTGTCTTGTACTGATGATATTTTGTTTGTCTTAGATCAACATTCTTATTTTACATCGTTGGACCTGTTACGAGGGTTCCACCAAATTCCTTTGGAGAAAAATAGTACACAATATACAGCATTTAGCACCTCCTGGGGCCATTTTGAATTTTTGAGGATGCCATTTGGTTTGCGTTGTGCATCTATCACTTTTACGAGAATGATTAACTTAGTATTTAGAGATATGTTGGGTGACATCCTCCATGCCTATGTGGATGTTTCACATACACTTGAGGAACATCTTAGGAAACTGGAGTTAGTTTTCAAGAGATTACGGCAGTATAACCTAAAAGTAAAGTTATCAAAATGTGATTTTTACAAGGATGAACTGGTATACTTAGGCTTTGCTGTTTCAAAGGATGATTTAAAAGAAGCACATGACTAGATTCCAGCTATTGAGAGGTTTCCTGAACCCACCTCAGGAAACGTGTCCAACAATTACTAGGTATGGCTGGTTATTATAGGCGGTTTGTATATAATTATTCAGTAATCGCAGGACCTTTGACTGATCTGACAAGAAAAGGAACTGACTGTAAATGGGAGGTCCAACAGCAGTCAGCTTTTAACTCTCTGAAAGAGAAATTACTGTCCGCACCAATCTTGATTTCCCAGATTATAATAAACCGTTTTACATTGCTACTGATGCTTCTGATTATGGGGTAGGCGGTGTCCTGCTACAATGGAAAAATGGTAAATTACACCCCATAGCATTTTATTCCAGAAAGTTGAAAACCGCTGAGAGTAAATATGCTGTTATAGACAAAGAGGCCCTAGCCATTGTAAATTCCTTATGCAGTTTTAAATATATCTTATGTGGCTATGCGGTTAATGTGTTGACAGATCACAAACCTCTTTGTGACTTCTTTAGGGGTTTTAATGTCAGTCCCAAAAGGACGAGATGGCATATGATAATACAAGATTTTGGTGCTAAAATAGTGTATGTTCCTGGCAAGACTAGTATAATCGCTGATGCATTATCCACGAACCCAGTGCCGTCTCATACACATAAACTTTCTGAATTTGGTGATGATATATTGACGGTTACAGTCAGTTAATGTTAAGGTTACTAAAGAGAATCAAATAACCTCAGATTTATTAGATAATTCTGCAGATGACTTAGACTGGAGTTATGATGTTCTGCTAAGAGAACAAATGCAAGAGGAGGAGTTGAGTAAAATAATAGAAATGCTAAAAGGAGATGAGAATACCGAAGCATATAAAAAGTGTGTAACAGAGAATTATTCAATAGTAGATGATATCTCATGTCGGAACGTTCCTTGGAAGGCTACAAGTAGCCTCCATATTAACACAAATCAGTTAGTTATCCCATAGAAACTAATACACGTCATGGTTAAATCATTACACACAAACAAAATGAATGTGCATCCTGGTTTCTCTACCATACTTGCTAAAGCACGAAACATGTTTTAATGGACTCCAATGTCCATGGACATCCATAATTACTGTACATTAAATCTTGCGAGGTTTGTCGTAAGAATAAAGGTTATGTTAAGAAATGTTAGCTTTAGGTACTTATCCTGTACAGCAGTAACCGTTTGAAAGGGTGCATTAGACTTGCTTACAGGCTTTTATGAAACCCTAAGGGGCAATAAACATTTACTAGTTGCTACAGATGCTTTTACGAGATTTGTAGAAATCTATCCATTAAAGAATAAAACAGCACAAGAGTGTGCTAAGGTCTTTTATGATGGTTTTTTCTGCCGACATGGTATATCTAATATTTTGATTCAGACTCAGGTGGTGAGTTCAATAATGCTTTCCTAGTTTCAGTGTGTTCATTCTTAGATAGTTATAAAAAAAATTAATACGATGGTCTATCATCTTGAATCTAATGGTTTGGTAGAAAGGGTGAACCGTAAAATTTTGGATATACTTAAGGTTACAATAGGGGTATGGATCCTAACCGGGATTTAGCAATTACAACAGTAGTGAGTACAATTAATACTGCTTATCATTTATCAATGAAGATGACTCATTATGCTGTTTATGAAATCAGAATGAGGTCGCCTTTTGTTGTGTTGCATTCCACAGAGGCTATACCTGACCCATTAACAAACCCTGTTGATGTTAGCAAAGTGAGGTTTGACATACTTTATAAACAATTATCAGATGCTGATGTTGTTATGAAGAGAGATCATGACAAAACGGCAAAAACTTATAAACCTTATGCAGTTGGTGACAGAGTTTATGTGAAGATTAATGTCAGAAAGGGTTTAAACTATAAATATTTGATGGTCCATTCCAAGTTCTGGAGCTGTTGTTAGTCAGTAGGTTGAAAGTTAGGAATTTGTGTAATCCAAGTGATGAACACATAGTTTGTTTCACAAGTTCGTGCATAAATACAATAATTAAATATGTTTGAAAATGTCCTTATTTACTTATAGTGCATCATTTTAGAATTAACCTTCGTATTGTTTGCTTTTTGAAAATTATCACATTGATTTTGCTTGGAATACTTTTACTAGTTGCTTTTCTTTACTAGTTCCATCATGAAACCTATTTATTTCTTCATAACTTTTTGTACCGAGGGCACGATCGCTTTTCCGCGGGGAAGTTCCACTTTCTCAAAAGGGCCTGTGACAATATGTTTACTATTTGCAGTTATAGAATCCACCTTTGGTAGTGTCAAGTCGGAATCGACAATAAATTATTTAACGTCGTGTTATATATCGCTACGTTCACATTAATAACTGAAATCCATGTATGTATTTTATCTTTGTGAGTGCGTGTGTCTGTTAACACGTAAGTACGGGTGTCGCATTATTCGCCGCTTTGGGCATTCAAGCACAGGTTTTGATGGCATCCAGACCCGCAGCTCTTTGTAAGAAAACTTAGAAAATAAATCACAACCTGTGAGGCTTTTAAGAGAAGCCCTCACGATATAATCACATATGGTCAGCTTTAGTTATAGATTATGCTTGCCTTATACCAGCACGGGCCCCTCCCCCTAGGGTAGCCCATAAACAGGTAAGGTTTTCACCTCTGAAATATTCGACAATAAAATACAAAAGCTCGTTCTTATCAGTAATCCTTGTTGGACAAATTGGAGTTTGATTTTTCCCGTCAGTTCTTCGGACTTCGAGATCAAAGGACCAGGAGGATGAACGCTTTTCTGACAATTTCGTATTCGGCAATGTATTCTTTTCAATTTACTTCAGTTAATATTAGAGATAACTGAAAACAAAGTAAGCTTTACAAATTACCATCATGAATGTTTGTCAAAGGCTGAAGAAGGAATGAGAAGCAAGGAATGATGGAATTACAAGGCACGAAGAGAATAACGAGATAAGTGAACTGATTCTAAAAAGAAAGATGAGGAAAAATACTTCTGTGAACACTACTTGCCTTTTATTTATTTAAAAATATTTTTTTTCTGAGAAACAAATCCAGTTATGTAAATGTACAAAATTATTTAAAAACATAGCGAGACAAAGAGCTTTCGAGGATTTGTACGATTCCACTTGTCACTGAAAAGGGGAATCTTACACATTCTGGAAATCTCTTTGTATAGTTTTATTTTTAAATATATTTGTACACTTACATAACTGTGGATTTGTTACTCCATTTTAAGACTTATGTTACTATGAGTATTTTTCAGTTATTTTTAATCTGCCGTATTTGATATGTTCAAGGGTTCAGTTTATTATGTAAAGAGTCAAATATACACAATGACAAAGTTTAAGAAAGCCACGTCCAACACTTTCAAACATATAAACTTGTTGAGAAAAAATAAGATTCCGTCTAATAATAGGAAAATTGACAAGTGACTGTCCAGAAATATAAAATTAAGAATATTTTACTGAGTAAGTCTGTCTGTGAGTTTATCTAGGCTAGTGCTGGCGTGTTAGGGTCCTCTTATTACCTCCCAGAAAGAGGTTATGATTTTTGTTTCGGCCTCTTTATTTATGTCTCTCGGTCCGTTTATTTGTTGTCCTGAGAAAGTAGCCTGTTATTTTTATGAAATCCTCACAAGTGTGGGCCATGTCAATCTTATTTTGAACTTTGTGAGAGATGGGATCTCCATTTATGGGGGATTGGATCGTTCAGCCTTGGTGGAGGTTTGTTTTTCCTGAATGCTGTTCTCCTCCTTTGTTTAACTTTTATGATATTTAACATACTTTTAATTCCTTAATCCATTTACTTTTCTCTTTATTGTTTTATGTTCATAACATCCTTCTCCTCTTTGTGCTTGTTGAGACTATCCTCATCCTTACAGTTCTTATATTCAGACTATCCTCATCCTTACAGTTCTTATATTCAGTCTTATTATCGACAGCATTAGGATCGTAATTTTATTTTCAGTTATCTCTGATAACAATAAAGAAAATATCAGACCCTTTTCCGAGAAGACCCTCCTTTAGAAATAAAATTAGATACAGAAATAAGGTTTTATGTCTTCCAAATTCTGAAAACCTCCTCACATTTCAAACATCTGGAAATATTTTTAAGGAATAAATATGGAAAAATCCATTCTCATATCTCACATTAGAGATGTTCTATATTCCATTTATTTCCGTGACCCATCTCCCAGCGCCCTTTTCAAATCACGTTCCAATCATTCTAAATCCTGTTTTCATCAAAATATAATCTCAGTGAAACAATAAATATAGCATTTCTTTATTCATATAAGGATATGATTTCAAGAAGTTTCTGTTTTTAATTGCATTCCTAAGTGATCAAGACATTACTTCCTCTAGTGAACATAGTAAACGAATTAATTTCCATTACTTCTCTATGATCTTATATCTTCTGATCGCCTCCATATGTCATAAATTTGCTTTATTTTTTTGAGCTTTCAACAGAAAGTATCTAATTTTTTTTAGAATTATGACCACACACTTACAATCAAACAAACATTCATATATTTAGAGTTCCTTTATATTTTGTATCTTAGTTTGTATTTTAGTTATGCAAGTCTCATATTGTTAAACAGAAAATACAATAAAATTAAGGTGAACCTGTTATCAACTAAAACATTATATATCTACAAAATTCATAGCAGTTTTTAAGTAAGGGAATAGAGGGATATATCGATACATTGACAGACAGACAGACAAATGTAAGAGCATTTCCTTTTACATGAACCAACAAAATAATCCCCGTAAAATCACACTAATGGCTTTAGAACTTCCAAGACCCAGGAAATGATTTCTGGCTTTTCGTTGACCTCTTTCGTCAAAGCTGGATTAAATATCGTTAAGAAATTTAGGAAACCAATGCCTTTTGATGTTGCATCGACTAGATTAACAATATATCTCTTCTTTGCGTAATCAAAGGAATACTTGAAGAGAGTTTTCAGTTTTTATTAGAGTAAACTAAGAATTTGGCTTTTCTTAATCTCTCTAGTC
This sequence comes from Macrobrachium rosenbergii, assembly GCA_039081455.1. Classification (NCBI taxonomy): domain Eukaryota; kingdom Metazoa; phylum Arthropoda; class Malacostraca; order Decapoda; family Palaemonidae; genus Macrobrachium; species Macrobrachium rosenbergii. The sequence continues at coordinate 27,785 of JANJGK010001874.1, forward strand.
AATAGGTAATCGGAGCCTATGAGCTGAGTAAAAAAATAACTTTATTTATTCAAAAATAATGATCTATTTTCAACATTCAATACGATTTTGATATCTATACTCTTTCCATCGCTATTCCTAGAAGAACGATAATTTGAAACAGAAGTAAAATAGATGGGGATTGAAACTGTTTCATGTAAACAAAATGTAAAAAAACTTTTTTACTTTATATGTAAAACAGTTCTTGTATAGTCAATAAACTTTCTTATATTCATGAAGTGAGAATGCGATTTTATATTTAAAGTTTTTTTTAATGTTAAGGAAAATACCGATTTTTGGGTGAAATAATGAATTCCGGTCATGTCCATGCTTTGAGCATTTTTAGTGGGATTTGAGTGCGTTGTCTTTCAAATGACTATACGAGAATCCACTGAATATCTTAATCTAAGATGTAACTTTTATCATTAGTTGTAGTTGCATGTAAGTTACACAAAATACGTTAAGAAATAAATAAAATTAGCTATTTTGTCTGCTTATCTTAAAAAAATAACACGTCAATAAATCCAAAAACTGTTTTGAGGGAAAATTATCCGTAAGTATAGAGCTTAGATTTCTACTACGTTGCTAAAAATTATAATATTTAGCGTGTCTGCAGCCTCATTAATTATATACCTAAAAAAAAAAACTGCTGTATTTGTAGCTTTCTTTTACTATAAAGAATAGTGTACATTGATATTTATTTAACTTAAATTAAGTAATTATACTCTAGCATTATTAAAACTCACCCTATGAAACTGACTGATACTTGTATTTATCTTGTTTTGTCACAAAAATGTATGGATTTTGTATTTTCTCCATACTTTATTTTATCATGCATTTTACAATGCATAACGATTTCAAGTACCTCAGCAGAGGTACTTCAAATATTGCAAAGAGACGGTTGTAATTCTCAGGGGTTACTGAGCATGTTAAAACATGATATTATTAAATTAAATTATGCAATTCAGACCAATACTTTTTATATTAAGTTTAATATTTTTGGGAAAAAATTGAGTCTTTCACCTTTGTTGAATTTCAACAGGTAGAGGTAATTTTTGTTTTGTTTTACAACAAATTATATAATCGTACAATATATGATTTAATAATTTAAAAGAATTAGTAGAAAATCTTTAATTTAGAAAATTTTTAAATCCAAATTTAAAATTTTACGATTTTGAAAATTCAACAGTGCATATAAAAGAAAAGAAAAAATGTACTTCAGATTATGAAGCGTTTCTACAGTTCCCACAGAATTAATGCCTTTTTACATTTTACAATTATGTTCAAAATCATTGATTTTATAGACATCTGAAAGTAGCTAACTTTTTAAAACATTGATTTTGAAAAAAAAAAAAAACAGTTAAAGTTTTTGTAACTTTAAGACACACACCCCTCTCATTTACGGGAGATATTTAGTAAGTTTATCTTTTTAAAGGAAAAACAAAGCTACCTTGGACTCATATTCTGCATATTAAAAGTACCTTGAGCATGTAGAAAATATATACTATGCCTAAAAACCAAATTTTCCTTTTCTAACTTACGTTTCTTCTCCAATCAAAGACTTTCCAAACCACCCAGGAGTATATTTATTTATTCGTTTTTAACATTTTGAATGGAGTTTCCCCAATAGGCATCCTTTAATCCCTTGTATTAAGTGGCGTTGAGTGCCACTAAGGAGTGCTAGCCTACAAAGCTCCTGCCTTATATATTCCATCATCTCGTTGCTTTGCTTTTCTCCTCCGTTTTTTGGGCATCAGAAATTACCTTTTTCTCTCTTTCTCTTTTTCATGAATGCTTGAATTAGCAGGAATGCCACCTATGATGTCAGTCATAATAGACGCAACAGTATGTACGAGATTGTGCTCTACAGCGCTCATCTGTAGTGCACAGGTGGCTGCAATAAATCCATGAAACTCTTATTTGACACTCTTTTTCCACAGTTTTGAATGAAAAGCTTCATTCCTATTTTGTGTTTGGCCCTTTTAACAGTTTTAATAGTTGTTCTGTGTTCGTAAGGTCTCCATACACTTTCTGTATAAGGTGAAGCATACCGTGTGGAACATGAACTGAGTACTATATTTAATGTACATGACACCCAGGTTGTTCATCTTTTGCAATTGCTCTGTTGTAAAAGCACCAACTGTCGTCATCCTTTGGACAAAAGTCATGTTTAGGGTTTTCGTCGGTGCTTCATGAATGTGGCACTGCAGCTAAAAGTAAGGCAGACACATCTGATTTCTTTGCAGCATGCCGCCGAAGTATTACCTCAAAAATACTACAAAGATATATAGTTGTAGATTCACTTAGTTTATTCTGACTTCCAAGAACACTTCTTCTTGTAGTCTTCCCATTTTTGGTCTTTACGCAGAAAACATTGTCCTATTTCAGCGTATCAAGTCCGCACTTGACCCTTTTATCATAGTGCTTAATGCACTCCTCTTTTTCAACTTCATGTTCACGTCCATATGGCCCTTCCCCATTATTCATACTGCACACGGACTTATATGAAGAACAACTGTCTCCGTCAACAACAAACACTTTGTAAGGCATTTTCTTTTCCAGTGACCGACCCCAAAGGATACAAGCTGCCACTGCCTCCTTAGACTTGGAACTTTTTCATAATTCTTACAATGCTCACGCTTATTCATCTCCTCATTATATCTGTTGATAATTGAAGCATCTTTGGCAGCCCATGCTTCACAAATTTGGCATGTCTTTGATAATCCACGTGCATCGAGAATAGCATTAGCATGGCATTCCATAACAATGCCCACTCCATTCAGCGTACTGTGGCCCTTTGTCATCAAATTCCAGTCATAACTTACTTCAACATCAAGTATGCCATTTCCATCAGGGTTTTTCCCAGTCGATTTTCTTAATAGTCAAACACACAATCAACGATCTTTTTCTGACATTCATATTTTCTTCGAGTAATTTTCTCACTTGCTAATTCATATCGTTTATACATTGATGCTGAAATCACTGGTAGTCCGAGACTCGATGCAATGTCTTATATTCCTCTCAGTCCAACATCAAATTATCATTCCAAGTCCTACAACTGCTAGCGTATGTTTTCCCAACACAGTTCCGCATGCCATCTACTTTCATTACTTGCTTGTTCTTTCGCAATATTTCTTTTCCACAATTTTTTCTAACACTCTTGAATTGACAGGAGCAACCAAATCCTACCTTTTGGCAAATGAATTCAATGTTTCCTTCACATGAACATTTCATTACCCTAGCAACATCTTGCATGTTGCATGGAAGTTGATTGTACTGCACTTCAGAAGGTTCAGCAAGTCCCTTTTCGTGAGCTTTTTACGCAATAAGACGATACAAAATGGGTTAGACTCACTGTACTATCACAACACGGCTCTTCACTAACAACACCTGGTTCCTCTCTCTCTTCTCCAACATAGACAACACGTGGCTCCTCTCTCCCTTCTCCCGCACATAGAATAGAGACCGACTGGTCTTTATTTCGATTTTCCTGTAAAACTTGCTCTTGTTTTCACCGCCGAGTTTTCGTCCAGACTCTTGCAAGTATCTGGATCTCTTACTAAGTCGCGGCATTAAAAAAAAAAAAAAATAATACATAAAAAAAATATACAAAAATTGGTGAATACTAAGCAATTGTTTACAAAATCACGCACAAGCTTGTGTAGATTCGGGTATAACAGAGTTTTCCCAATAACTAGGCCTGTTAGAGGTGCTAAATAATGAGCAGGTGGGGACATATACTGCTGGTTTAATCAGAACGCAGGCCGCTTATAAAGCGGGCGTGCGGACGTCACACAGAGGAGTACAATAGAATACAGGTGACCCGAGGTCAATTACTCTCGGTATTAATTATAATAGGTAAATACAAGTGGCATAAAGGTAAGTTAACAAGAATTGACACAACAGTATTCTAACACATGTGCAAAGGAAATAGGTGCAAATGAATGAGTGGTAGATACGTATTTACATAGATAAAATGTGGCTATTTTTGCTTGACCCAATCTAGTAGGAACGTCACCGTAGAAAACGGGCGGTTCACCATAGAAAACCCGCTTAGCGAGGGCTTTACAGAGCAAGGGAACCACGAAATGGTGAATGAACTGTCGTACATGGCAACAAAATGTTATAATTTCTAAATATTTCTGTGAATAACAGAAATTATACACCGACGGTAAAGAGCAGTCTCATAAAGGAGGTGTGGCAGTGTCACGGTCCCTTCAAATACCCGATTTAAAGAGCCAAGGCATTGCGTGAGACGAAAACATCGTCCGTCTGACAAAGCTCGCATTTTTTTAACAGAAAATGGGAAAAATAATTTTTCCATATCTTGAACTCAAAACCTTCTTTTTTTTTCTTTCTTTTTTACCTCTGACCTTATATTATGCCTACTTGCTAGTAGACCGTTATGGGTCGTTGCTGGGACCTGGAAGCTCATAACCATGTAAGCAAGTAGCCTATACCATCAAAATGGCAAGATCTCTGCACAGGATAATTCAGAATATTCTCTCTCTCTCTCTCAGTCCCGAAATGAGTTACCCACTAAAGTATGTAAAAGGAACGCAACATATAACAGACATACATGTAAGTCCGGGAGCTGATCTGTTATTATCTGTTTTCGTTTCCACTAAAGATCTCTTTGTCCGGAAAAGGGCACTAATATCAATTATTGACTTCTGGCGCCCTTACAGGACACAAGGGCTTCCTCTTGCAGCGTTATTAAGGAAAGTGAATATTCTCAGTTGGTGTTTAAATTTCATTCCAGCGTTTCACAGCATTATCTTTTAAAATGGCAGTTTTTGGTCCCCCTTCATCGGTTGTATAGTAAGAATTTATTCTATTTTCTACTGACAAATGCCTTCGTTGCACAATATAATTGCATGAGCTTTGTGGTTTATACTCAAAATATGGATTTTGACAATTAACTTATAATAATTCAGAAAACAAGAAATTCATAACTAAGTACACTACTATATATGCAAATATATGAATCACAAACACATCTCTCAAACAATGAAGGGCAAGAATAGTAATATAATAGCAATATAGTTTAAACTAAAGCTCTCAAACCTTTGGCATTGCCTGCTCTAGTTGCTCAGTAATACTCGTATTAAACAAATTCTACGCAGTCTACTTCCCAACTGTGACTCTGATAGTCTACTAAAGATTCGAAAGTGGTCTATAAAACTATCACATCTTAGAGTTATCTGTCTGTCATATCGAATTTTATAACTTTATTGTAACTACTTCAGAAATTTTATTTTTTGCATATATATGCATGAAATAAACTTTTCTTTAAAGTACATTGATTTCTACCCTTTTTTTTTTATTCTTTTAGCTTGGTGGACAAAGCCACCGTTACGTCTATTGTTTCTAAACTGGGCAACAGTTCGAATCCTGACGGTGACTAAGCTCTTATAAATTATGATTCCCCTTGGATGTAAGTTATTCCCTATGTATGTATATATATATATATATATATATATATATATATATATATATATATATATATATATATATATATATATATATATATATATATATATATATATATATATAGTAGGCAGGAGAAGGGCGCAGGAACACATACAGAACCAGTACATACATTTATTCGTCTACGCGTTTCTTGACCCGTGGTCACATCATCAGGACATCATCTACAGTTATAAATTAAAAAGGGACATTCAGCATAAATAGTTAAAAGTAAATATACACAAAACATAAAAAAACTTAAAATAGAAAATCAGTTGAACTTAAACAATCGCACTTAAATACATTTACACATTAAAGAACCAATAAAAGGAAACTTAAAATGTAAACTTAAAATGAACTTAATAAAAAACTGAGCTTAATAAAAAGGAACTTAAAAATAAACTTAAAAGGTAGAGCAGAAGGCGCACCTCTCAGGATGAAAGAGGAAAACACAATAAAAGAAAACAGCATAAAAACAGGAGGAGGAGGAGGCGGACAAATGTAAACAAACAATCGCATCATGCTATGAACAGGGGAACAGCCGATGATTGGCAATTTAGCGCCGGTACAATTCTTTTGATGTTGAGACTTTCCAAGAGAAGCAGTTCTCCAGGTTCCTTAGCTTAGCCAATTATTCTAAAGTTGTTGTATTTTATTGGCGTCTTGCAACCTCTAGCGTGGGATCTTATATTTGAAAGTTCGGGATTAGACAATCTGCAATCCGTACGATAGCTCACGCCCATGTGAGAATCGGCCCTGACCTTGAGGAGACGCCGAGTCGAACCAACGTAATTCCCGGAACTACATCCGGGGCACTTGTACTCATATACGACGCCCGACGTCATCAAGGGACAGAGCTGATCCTTGAAGGGAAACAAAGAACCAATGGTTTTAGGATTTTTTGGTATTAATTTAATGTCAAGAGCACCAATATGTTTTTGAATAATTTTAGAAAGCTCCTTAGCAAAATTTTGATTGTTAGGTAAAAAACAGAGGCTTGCATATATAGTAAGTTTAGGTACATTACATTTAGGCATTAAGGGTGCAAGTTTTTTATCAAGACGCCAATAAAATACAACAACTTTAGAATAATTGGCCAAGCTAAGGAACCTGGAGAACTGCTTCTCTTGGAAAGTCTCAACATCAAAAGAATTGTACCGGCGCTAAATTGCCAATCATCGGCTGTTCCCCTATTCATAGCATGATGCGATTGTTTGTTTACATTTGTCCGCCTCCTCCTCCTCCTGTTTTTATGCTGTTTTCTTTCAGTGTGTTTTCCTCTTTCATCCTGAGAGGTGCGCCTTCTGCTCTACCTTTTAAGTTTATTTTTAAGTTCCTTTTTATTAAGCTCAGTTTTTTATTAAGTTCATTTTAAGTTTACATTTTAAGTTTCCTTTTATTGGTTCTTTAATGTGTAAATGTATTTAAGTGCGATTGTTAAAGTTCAACTGATTTTCTATTTTAAGTTTTTTTATGTTTTGTGTATATTTACTTTTAAATATTTATGCTGAATGTCCCTTTTTAATTTATAACTGTAGATGATGTCCTGATGATGTGACCACGGGTCAAGAAACGCGTAGACGAATATATATATATATATATATATATATATATATATATATATATATATATATATATATATATATATATATATATATATATATATATATATATGGTCACTTTTACCTGATCCATGTGCTATGGCCTCTTCACTACTTTTTTTTTTTTTTTTTTTTTTTTTGCTAACAAGTTCATCTTTCACGGAACCTCTTCAGAGAAGAGGGCAGAAATTGCTAATATTAACTTGAGTTAGAAAAAGTACTCGGAGAAAAGAGAACATAGGTTGAAGTAACATACATAGGATAAAACGTATGGCTAGCTGTTAAAAGAAGGAACGAGTATTAATATATACAGATTCAAAGAAAGTTTCGTCAGCGACTTGCGACATAAATTCAAAGCTCTCGTATTTGCATAATTGGCTTGTTGTCTAACTTTATATTATTATTTTCACTGCTGATTTCATGGCCGTAATTAGTTATTATTTTCGACAAACTGTTGAAATACAAAGGATAACATTTTCTGAGATTCGACCTCGTTGTGAAAATGATGCCAGTTCTAGAAAACACTATATGACAGTATATAAATAATGTTAGGTTTAAAAATGAAGAGTTATATAAGACCTATTTCAGTTTGTTTGCCAAAGATAGAAGTGGAGAAGGGTTAGTTTAATCTGGTGATTAAAAGGTCCAAAATAGTAAGCAATCGTTGATTTTGCACTAAAATGTAATTAACATAAGGAATGGGAGTACTCTCAAATTCAAAACATTATTCAGCAGGAAACTCGGCAGGGAAGCAACATTTTCTGTATTCCACCTATACAAAACCCAGCCATTACTAACCTTTTTTGGGCGTTTTAATCACCAGGTTCTGCCATTCCTCTTCTCTTCTGGTGTTCGTTAACAAACTTACTCTAATCACCTTATTGCTGTAATGAGGTCGAATTCCTTAGAACATATTCGCATGGCAACTGTTACCCAAGAGTAGCGTTTAACAATGTCTTTTGAAATTTTTAAAATAAAAGTTCACCCGACACATCCTTACCCTATTCCATCGAAACTTAAATCTTATACTTTTTGCCCTATAAGAAAATACCAAGATTCTTACCGTTTTAACATAGTATCTTAAGAATTTTTTATCTGAACCTTACGGTGGTTAATACGAACCTAAGACAGTTGACTCACTTTGAGTCTTAAATATATATTCTGTTACTAATCTTTGCGGTTTATCAGTATATTAGCATAAGATGTGAGTAAACCGCTTAACCCTTGCGTTTTCAATGACATACAAGTGCATTTGGGACTAAGAGGCCTGGTGCGTTCAACAAGAACTAAAGAGTAGAGGCAGTGTGCAGTACAGGACATCTTGAGTAGTATTTGTACAATAAGCAGAGGATAGCAGTCTTACAATAGAGTTGAAGTAAATCTATGTTAATAGGTAGGATTTGGTCATTTCTATGGAGGAAATAAGACAGGGGTGTATATAGTTATAAAGGAAACCTTCAGGGCATTCAAATGGAATAGCCAGATCTTGCATTTAATTAGAACAAGCGGGGTGGAGAATTATTTTCTTAAAAGGATTTACAAGGAACGTGGGATAGCCTGGCAATAATAGAATCGACGTCAAACAAACGGTTAAGGGGTGAGTATCAGAGAAACCCGGATCTTTATGAAAAAGGATAAATATGAGCAAAAAAAGCCAGATTTATTATCATCAACTTCAACAGAGGGCAACTAATATGAAAGGAAAACGGAAAAGTCACAAGCAGTTGTTTTGGCTAAAATACTTCGTGTAAAAACATTCAAAAGCTTTGAAGATTGGTAAAAATATGACAGATGAGTCCTTAAAAACTATAGTCTGTATAAGGTTCCGTGCAGCTTGAAATGCATTTTCGCAGTAGGGTCGGTATACTCTTTGTCCGAAGAAGCCTGGATAGCCAGAAAACAAGCAGCCAGACTAAGTCTAGGGTAGAAAGAATGTTGACAGAAAAGATATATGTTACAGTAAATATGTGAGATACATTGATTTCACGAAATCCATGGGTCATTTGTGGAATGAGCAACTCGCTTAGGAACATTTGATCCCCAAGGGATAGTACTAAACACGGCGAAACTGCTTCATCTACACTGTTTCGCTGTGCTTAGGACTAACCCCTGGGTGGTCAAATGTATTTCGTTGTGTTTTAGTACTAGGCCCTTGGGGATCAAATGTTCCTAAGCGAATTGGTCATTTCACAAATTCCGTAGGGATTTAGTGAAACCTCTGATTTCACATATTTACTGTAACACATACATACAAACAGCTATCATAAAGCTACTGTCACTGGAAAAACAAGTGATAGAACTAATTATATATGTCATCATGTTAACAGTCCCGATGAAGGAATTATTGGTCGCTGGTTAAAATAATTTCTCAGATTTTATGCTGCAGATTCATTGACTCAACACAGAATAGTTTGTGTAATTAGATGACCCTTTTGCACTTTGACTGGGATTTAAAAGTGAAATGAAGAGGATGTTCTGTTACTTCAGACATGTCTTCATTACAAAAACGCATTAATCGTAGCAGTCATCAAGGATATTTTAATGCATTTTTTTTATTTCTTTTGATCATATCCAGGATAATCCAGGATAGAGAATTTTGTTTAGCATTGTTTACATAAAATCCTGCAACAAGTTTGAGAGAGAGAGAGAGAGAGAGAGAGAGAGAGAGAGAGAGAGAGAGAGAGAGAGAGAGAGAGTACTAATATTAAATGGTATCTGGAAGTAACTTTGCTCCCTCATTTTTATTTTATGTTATCGTTCTTCATTGCCTCGTGTGTTTGGTCACTGGTGCTATTCATGTAAATTGGTTTAATTTATATATGAGTTAAACTCTTACTAATAAGTAATGTCATCTTCCCACTATTATGATTCCAGAGTTTACTTTATTTATCTAGTAAAACACTGACCTATTTTAAGAAATCAAATTTGTATATGAAACAATACAACAGACGATTCTAGTGTCATTTTCCCATCTCGTTCTAATGCAATCAGTACAGTATAAATTTGAATGATTTAAATTCGGAAAGGATTTTTCTTGCACAGATCTTAATTACATATTGATTTTAATTACCGAGATGGCATCAAAGCTTCATCAGCAATATACACCAGAATTACCGTGATGAAAACACGCATCAATTACAGTATATTGACTTTCCTCTTAAATTAACCATGTTAAGGATATTACTTATTGCAGCTTGGATGACAGAATAAATAAGAGATATATGAGCATGAATCACTTAATATTATTTGTTTCTAACTTTTTTTTTTTAGAATTTTATTGGAGTACATAATGCAAGAGAGTTAACGACAGAAAATATGTGTTATTAACAATGATGAAATATAATAATCACATCAACAATGACAAAAGCAATAACACATAAGAGATCAGTAATGTTTTTCATGCAAGCTTATGCTAGGAATAGAAACAAATTATAACATTACCTAATTTAGTTGGTAAAGCTAGAATGTTCTTGTTTATGTTCTCAGTTATCTTATACTTATGGTTATCTAAAATTCCTAATTTCTAAATTTCAGATGTGTTGAAATTAGAAAAGGATCTACAGTTGTTTCTGATCGTTTTTTTTTTCTCTCTCTCTCTCTCTCTCTCTCTCTCGTGTTTTTATGGTTTTGAAAGGGGTGTGACTATTAGATTTTGTTCAACTGGGGAGGATGTTGGTCCGTATAGTTATACAAAGCTTTAATTGTCCGAGTTCAGTTTTTTGCTCTCGTGTGTTGCAGTACTTGGTTAAATTAGGTGCAAAATACCATAGGGTTCTATAGATACGTGGATTTCTTTTTTTTTTTTTTTTTTTGTGTGTTTTTTTTTTCGAGGTCATGGCAGGGGCTAATTCCGTAGTGAGGTTAGGCCCGGGTGTTATATTAGAAGAAGAATATGATGTATGGCTGTCGTCTGACGTAATATCTTTGAGTATGGAATTTGAGGATATAGGTTCGGCAAGGACTGAGCTTCAAGCATCCCAGAATAAAATTCAGTTGCTTAGAAATTTTTGGGGTGAGATGAATATCGGAGGGAATCTGTCTGATTCTTTATGGGGTTGGCTAACTGAACTTAATGCTACATCTGTTCGGGTTCAGGATAGGATTAAGAAGAATTACATGGCTTCTAAATTTAGGTTCTTCGAATTCTCAGGTCTCTTCTAGAAGAAGTAAGAGGGCTGCGCCATTGGTAATTGGAGCCGTTATGATCATAGGATCGATTGCTTGTATGTCAATTGCTAATCTAGTGAGAATTGAACAGGTATTGGCAGAAATAGCTAACCAGGGTAAACTTTGATGACCTAACGAGATAGTAATGAGAAATTATGGGAGGGTTTTGAGACATTAAGGACATCTTTAAATGGGTTATTGGTCACAGTTGATAGGATGGGGGAAGACTTAGATGTTACAGTAGCTTTGTCTTCCTGTCAAACTACCTTGTTGAATGTTGAGAAAGAAGCGGAATTCGTGTCATCGGAAATTCAAACACAGGTTAAGGCAGTGGTTGCCGCTTCTAAGGGGCGAATTTTTGCATATATTCTTCCTCTGGGGTTTTTAGAATCGACTTTAATGAATGCAGCATATCTGTATGGCTCTCAGGTAATTTGTACTACGGGGAATTTGTGTTGGTATTATAGTATCTTGAAAGTTAGTGTATCTGATAGGGGTTGCTTGTGGAAATTCCAGTTAGTAACTTGAAATCGTTTCATAGTTTTATCATCGACCTTTCTGTAGTGGTTAATGGTTCAGTAATAGTATGGGATAGTGATGAGACTATATACCTTTTGGGGGACCAATATCAATCCTCGGCTGTCAACTATAAGTCAGGATGTGTTTTAGTTCATGATAGAGATATTTGCGACAGTAGTATCTTTGCTCTTATAAATGCTGACTGGTTAGGATGTGAGAAGATGTTAGTACATAACCAAACTCCTTCTGACTGTGACTTTCGAACATTCCAACATGAGTACAAGCTGACCTCTATGAAGACTCTCAGAGCTGTGAGGTCTCCATCCGGTGCCATAATTCCATGGATATGTTTCTTCTGTGAGGATCCCATCTCATTGATGCGGCGTGTAGACTGGTCACACCAAAGTTTCGAGTTCTGGGCAAGAGTGTCTTCAACTCTACTACTCGTATCTTCATGCAGCACCATCATGGGGACCATCAATTTGTTTCAGTGCCACCTTTAAGGGAAATGATTGCCACAATTCCACCACTTCCTCCAATACCGAACGACAGACTTTTCCCCATCCCAAATCAATACCTCCTCATCGCTATTTTATCAGTGACTGGGGCCTTTGTCATCATACTCTGCATGAAGTGGGGTATGTGTTGTGCACAAAAACAGCGTGTGAGTAAATCCTCATGAGAAGATCGGCCTGATGGGGGTTTGGCTGTCCGTTTGGTGCACGAATCTGGAAATTAATAATTGCTATTTCCCTAGTGCTATGGCAGCACTTCTTTGGGTGGCTGAGCACCTGAAAAGCCTATAGGTCACAGGTATATTATGAATTACAAAACACAGTGAATGTTTAATTAACAAGTGGGGTGGAAAACTATCCCAAAATCTTGGAGAGAATGTTTGACTATCACCTGATGCATTTCCGAACTAGGTGAAATTGTGGTGTCAGGTTTCTCGAGACATGGGAACAGGTCACATGACTTTGTAGGTGCGTTCGCCGGAGATGTCCAGGTTCCGGTGGGAAACGTGTGTATGTACGTTTCTTTTGGGCAGAGTTCCAGGGTGTGAAGGGATTAGATATTAGAAAAAGAATCATTTGAAGACCAACATTGAACATTATTTGAAATCTTCAAGTGAAGACTTTGTGGTTCGAGATTTATCATTCAAGATTGTGAACATTGCTGCTTGTAGGTAGGAACCACATTCAATTTCCAAAACAGTAGAATGTTTTTCTCCATTTTTATAATGTCTTTTTTTTCAAGCATTTCTTGTATGATATATATTTTATGAGAAACAGGGGAGGAATTCCCATATCTTTATTTTCATGCTTTTTGGGTTAATAAGGAATTCATTTGACTTCTTCAGATGTTTCGCTAAGAAAGAGGTTGAAGATGTACTCATTGGAAATGTACTGGACTTTGACTTATTTTGACCTATTGCAAGTTGCAGTGTAAGACTTTAATGTGAATGATCTTTTGGGAACTTTAATATAACATTTTGTTCCATCTCTTATTTCTTGCAATCTAGTTATGTTAGATTTTGTCAAATAAATTATTTTGGGTAAAGCTTGTATCGCTATAGATCTGAGAGAGAGAGAGAGAGAGAGAGAGAGAGAGAGAGAGAGAGAGAGAGAGAGAGAGAGAGAGAGAGAGAGAGAGAGAGAGAGAGTGGGTACTGAGATTTGCTACCAGCAGCCTTTGTCCGGCCATACCAAGGCTACCAACAGATGGGACATCTCGACTTTATAGTAACAGGTAAGCAATGAAATTACCTCTCAACTGGGCTTTATATATATATATATATATATATATATATATATATATATATATATATATATATATATATATATGTGTGTGTGTGTGTGTGTGTGTGTGTGTGCGTGTGTGTATCTATGTATGTATAGATACAAACATCCCTTTTGATCGTTTGTATTTTGCTTTTCTTGTCTTGATATTTCAATATAATATAATGTAAATTGAAAAAGTTCTAGATGTTTTCGTAAGTTCATTTGATGTTTTCCCATGCCTTGCCCTTCCAATAATGACAACCCAGGTGGCAAATGAGGAGATAAATTCATGACCGTACCCTAAGTCATTACCAACCCCGGACCCGACCATAATAATCCTCACTTGAGGGAAAATCAGTACCTCTTTGCACATGAAAAAGAACCCTTTGAGATTTCACACAGTTCGGATATTGTTAAGTAGTCCCCAGCCAATCTTGTCATGAGAGCTCTCTGAGAAAATTCCCCCCTGTTCAATTACCTGCCATACCATCAAGGGTCTCCTCCTTGACCTGACCCACACCTGCATCTCCGCCCACTCAGCCTTGCTTCTCCACTCTAAGTATCTAGTTATTGTCCCCCCCCCCTCTCCCTCGGATCTTTTATCGGCTGACTTTCAAACATTTTTCCAGATACCTGCCTGCATTAGTGGCGTGCCCCAAGACCAGGACAATATTTCACCCTATTAAGAGGGAACTGTTAAAACACGATCACCGTCGGTGCCATTTGCAGTATAAATACGAGCTCTGATGGACCATCCTTTGCTAGTGTATCTTACGACGTCTACCTGTTGAGAAGTCTGTTTGAATAGGGACTCTGATCAAGTCCTCACTAGAAATCTCTCTGACGCTGTCGCACTGAAGGTGGTCCTAACAACCACTTGCCCTATGAGCGCTGATGCCTCTGTAGCCCAACAGCACCCTCCTGCTTCATCTAATCCCTCTACGGTAAGGAACTGTATGCGACACAGCTTCCATTGATGCCCTGCTACAGGAAACTGGCTCTGATCTCCTCAAGTCTTGTCCATGGACTAAGGTAATGTGGTTGGAAGTTGTTTGTTTGCCCTCACTATTTTATCTTTACCTGAATTTTCCCACCTGTATTCTTATTCCCATATCCATACCCTTTCGCATTTTCCCTCAGAGATTCATGTGATTTGGATTTTGGTGTTTTTTTTATCAATATCGGAATACTAGTGTTAGTCTTACGTTTCCCTTGGCTATAAGTGTTAACATTGAGTGAATTATTAGTACTAGTGTTTTGCTGTTTGCTTATGTATTCCAAGTTAAATGTCACTTGAAATTTCTTTGTGCATTACAACATCCCCTGCTCTTGCAGACTCGTGGTGCGAGTACCTGTTGTGTGAAATTACCTGTAGGCCAATGGTGCTATCTTCCTGCGAGCTACAGGTGCCATATCCGGTTAAGATATCCAGAATCCCAGTGTGAACCTAGTCTTGCTTGCTGTACCCCATCCTGTGCATTTTAAGGATTCTCTCCCATTTTTGTGAAGTGTGTTAGCCTCAGATGGCATATTTAGAATGGGTGCACTTGTGTGGCACTTTTGCTTTTTGATTGTGATCTTAGTACAGTAATCTGGATAGTGCCACAGAGCTCCACTGATAGCTCCTGCCTGCTTCAGACCTGTCGGAGCTTAAACATGCTGCATTCCTCACCCCTTGGCCATCACCCATCTTAACGGAGGAACCTACCTCTCTAGCCCTTACACTGTCGTTCAAGGAATTTCCTCCACCTGCAATGGAAGCCAGTGTCAGAATGTTCGAATCAGACTCCCCTGATCAGCCTGAAGGGGACCAGTTTCCTACTCTAAACTTTTTTTCCCTTCAAGGATCGGCTCTGTCCCTTGATGACTTAGAACAACGTATGTGAGTAAAAGTACCCCGGATGTAGTTCCGGGAATTACATTGGTTTGACTCGAAGTCTCCTCAAGGTCAGGGCCAATTCTCACATGGGCGTGAGCCATCGTACTGGTCGCAGATTGTCTAATCCCAAACTTTCAAATATAAGATTCCATGCCAGAGGTTGTAAGACATCAATAAAATACAACAACTTCAAAATACATGTCCAAGATAGGAACCTGGAGAACTGCTTCTCTTGGAAAGTCTGAATATCAAAAAAATTTTACTGACGTTAAATTGCCAATCATCGGCTGTTCCCTTGTTCACAGTGTGACTTTATTGTTTGTTTATATTTGTCTTCCTCCTTCTTCTGTTTTTAATGCTTTGTTCTTTTAGTTTATTTTCCTCTTTCGCACTGTTAGGTGCGTCCTCTGCTCTCCCTTTTAAGTTTATCTTAAATTCTTTCTGAAAGCTTGGTTTTTATTAAGTTCATTTTAGGTTTTTTTTTATTAATTTTTTAATGTGTATATGTACTTAAGTGTGATTGATTATCTCAATTTAACTGATTTTCCATCTCAAGTTTTCTTTTATTTTGTATATTACTTTTAACTATGTATGCTGAATGCCCCGTATTACATTATAACTGTAATTGTCCTGATGAGGTGACCATGGGTCAAGAAACCCGTTGACAATAAATGTATGTACTGGATCTCGATGTGTTCCTGCACCCTTCTCCTGCCTATATGTATATGTATATCATGTGTTCATTAGTTTTATCATCTTCACAGTGAAGGGGTAATTTGGATTAAATGCTACTAACTGACTCACTGCTAGATCGGGAAGTTGAATAAAATTCATTGAAATGTTAAAGAGGAAGCCTGCCCAGAAAGAAAAAAAACCCAGTACAGGAGGACGTAGGCTCCAGCTTCTTTTATGACTTAGTGTGAATCAGTCTCTCATTTGAAAGCCATGGGTTCGGTCCCGATGTGAGTCAGAATTTTAAATTTGTGTGTGTCAAACACGTGCTCATGTATTCATTAGCTATATATATATATATATATATATATATATATATATATATATATATATATATATATATATATATATATATATATATATATATATATATATATATATATATATATATATATATATATATATATATATATATATATATATATATATAAATATATATATATATAAATACATACGTATATATATATATATATATATATATATATATATATATATATATATATATATATATATATATATATATATATATATATATATATATATATATATATAAATACATACATATATATATATATATATATATATATATATATATATATATATATATATATATATATATATATATATATATATATATATATAAATACATACATATATATATATATATATATATATATATATATATATATATATATATATATATATATATATATATATATATATATATATATAT
Organism: Macrobrachium rosenbergii; assembly: GCA_039081455.1. NCBI lineage: Eukaryota > Metazoa > Arthropoda > Malacostraca > Decapoda > Palaemonidae > Macrobrachium > Macrobrachium rosenbergii. The sequence goes on from JANJGK010001874.1 coordinate 44,684, forward strand.
ATATATATATATATATATATATATATATAAATATATATATATATATATATATATATATATATATATATATATATATATATATATATATATATATATATATATATATATATATATATATATATATATATATATATATCAATGGGGAGGCGGACATAAAGACTTACTAAAAAGGGTCAATTTATTCCCGACGTTTCGTAATGGCTTCATTACATTTTCGAGGGCTGTATAAAATAAATAACATAAATTACAAAAAGGGTATAAATTTAAATTGAAAAAATTAAGCACAATTGGTTACAAATAAAAAAAAATTTAAATTAGAAGGGACAATTAAAAAGGACAACGTAAAAAACAAAACAAAATCTCTCTAAAAAATATACAATATATAAAAAAATATATATATATATATATAAAAAGTAAGAAGATATGGACCAACCTATTCAGTGGCAATGTTAAAACTAAACAGAAAACGAAAGACTAAGAGAGGTACAGTGTGCCGGCAGAGGTTTGGCTGTTTAACAAGGGGACGAGTCGTTTAATCATTAATGATTCCAAAATGGCCAATTCATGGCTGCTAGAGGCTCGCCCTAAAACAGAAAAATCCTTATTTTCAATTGAAGTTTTACATATTCTAGAATGATTTCTGATATTCGAAAACTCTGGGTTTGTAATTTTACTGCCTGTCCTATAGCTTACTCCACGATGAGAGTCTATGCGTACCTTCAGAAGCCTCCTGGTGGATCCAATATAAGTTCCTAAATTACATTTAGGACACGTATAGCTATACACACACCCGGAGGACATATAAAGGCATAAACGATCTTTGTACTTAAATAAAGACCCGATGGTGAGAGGATTAACAGGTATCAGGTGGACCTTAATGGCTCCAAACTTACTTTGGATCTGTTGTGAAAAGTTTTTTCTAAAAGTATTATCAAATAAAAACGGAAATTTAGCATAAAAATTCAATTTAGGAACACTGTAAATTGTAGGTTTGAGGGAGAAGTACTTGTCTAGAAGCGTTCGAAGTATCTTAAAGACCAGTTCAGATGGGAAGCAGTTTTCCTTAAAATATTTACATAAAAAGGCGATCTCATCTTGGAATAGGTACCAATCAGAGGTTAGCGTTAGAGCCCTGTGGAGGAGAGTAAAAACAGAATTAATTTTAAAGTTAAAAGAACAAAAACTATAAAAATTTGACCCTAAGCCCGTAAACGTTCTTTTTCTAAAAATCGTGGTGTTAAAAATATTGTTTTTTCTAAGAACTAGGACGTCTAAAAAAGAAAGCTGATTTTCGTTTTCTTTTTCTAGGGTAAACTTAACATTATGATGTTGTAAATTTAGAAAATCAAGGAAGGAATCAGCATCAAAATTATGTCTAAAAAGGGCAAAGGTATCATCAACATACCTTACATAAAAAAGGGGGCGGCAGGCTAAGGGACAGTCATCTAAGAAGTGCTCCTCCAGGGAGCGCATGAAAATGTTGGCAAAAGTAGGACCGAGAGGACTTCCCATTGCCATGCCGTCAACCTGCTTGTATAACTTACCGTTAAAAATAAAGGCTGTGTCCAGCACAGCCAGGCTTAAAAGATTTTTAAAAAACGAACGGTTAAAACCACTAAAAACTGTGTCGGGTTCAGGAAAAAGCTTATTTAAAATGATATTAATAGTTTCCTCTACAGGTACATTGGTAAATAAGGATTCTACGTCAAAGCTGGTCATGAACAGGTCTGAATCTTGCAATAAAATCTTTTCTTTAAATTGACTGGAATTTTTTAAAGTGAAATTATTTGTAGTTAAAGGCTCAAGCAAGGGAACCAGAAATTTAGCCAGTTTGTAATTAGGGGCGTTGTATGATGCAAGGATAGGTCGCAAAGGAGTACCTTGTTTATGAATCTTTGGTAGCCCATAGAGGATACCGTAAGACGAGCCTGTGACAAACAATTCTTGATAAGTTTCATTATTCATAATATTTTCACTTTTCAGAGTTCTCAGGAAACGGTTAATTTTATCTTCCGTTTTGAAAATGTTGGAATAATCGGGAGATCCAATCATATGGAATTTGGAGGAATCATTAAGAATGACTTCCATTTTCGTAATATAATCCAGTTTATTCAACAACACAACTCCCTTACCTTTATCTGGTTTCGTGATTATGAGGTCTTCTTTCTGTGACAGTTCCTTTAGAATTTCAAAATCGGTCTTTTTAAAAAATGGGGTCCATTGGGTCTTTAGTTTTCTGAAAGTGTGATGTGACAGATCAAATAAGCGATTTTGTAGATCACCAAGGTGGACATCAAAAGGCAGCGATTTAAGTCTGTGAAAAATAGATTCTAACGGCAAAAAAAACTTGTAATAGTTAGGTTTAAAGTTAGGCAGGCAGAAATCCAAACCCAGAGAAAGGAGAAATTCTTCCCTCTTAGATAATACATAATTGGAAAAGTTAAAAACAGAGGTACGTTTTGTATGAAATTTGGGAATAGAAATGCCTAAGTTTTTTAGCTTCTTGTTATGACGTAGTTGTACATTGTCAATAAAATCCTGTATTGTTTTGTTAAAAAGGGTCTTAAAAATAATGCTATCTATAAGAGAGAGACTAGAGACAACCTCTGACCGGCAACTGTTAACGACACTTAAATGTTTATCAATAATCCTTTGTTTGCTAGTTATTTCAATATCCAGTAATTTCCTTGTAGTGTCCGAGTAAAAACTGTGAAGAATATAGGTATGATTTATAAAGTTTATACTTCACAAAATTAGGCACAATGCTATTTAAAGAACAGTACTGCAGAAATTCCAGATCAAGTTTTGCTTTTTCCAGTTTTCGGTAATGTCTTTCTAAATTTCTGCATTTCGCCAGTAAGTCAGCACCATAGCGTCGCCTGACGAGTTGATGAAAATGATCACACCCTCTCCATCTAATCCTCAGTAGAAACAGAAACACATAGAAGAAGCTTCGAAGTTCCATTGCAACAGAGCAGGCACGGTCCAGCAGAAAGAGGCCCAAGACACGCGTAGAGATCCAATCAACATCCAAACAGCGGTGTCCGCCTCCCCATTGATGTATACCTGGCTGTGGCCACCGCTGTTTGTCACAGGCTCGTCTTACGGTATCCTCTATGGGCTACCAAAGATTCATAAACAAGGTACTCCTTTGCGACCTATCCTTGCATCATACAACGCCCCTAATTACAAACTGGCTAAATTTCTGGTTCCCTTGCTTGAGCCTTTAACTACAAATAATTTCACTTTAAAAAATTCCAGTCAATTTAAAGAAAAGATTTTATTGCAAGATTCAGACCTGTTCATGACCAGCTTTGACGTAGAATCCTTATTTACCAATGTACCTGTAGAGGAAACTATTAATATCATTTTAAATAAGCTTTTTCCTGAACCCGACACAGTTGTTAGTGGTTTTAACCGTTCGTTTTTTAAAAATCTTTTAAGCCTGGCTGTGCTGGACACAGCCTTTATTTTTAACGGTAAGTTATACAAGCAGGTTGACGGCATGGCAATGGGAAGTCCTCTCGGTCCTACTTTTGCCAACATTTTCATGTGCTCCCTGGAGGAGCACTTCTTAGATGACTGTCCCTTAGCCTGCCGCCCCCTTTTTTATGTAAGGTATGTTGATGATACCTTTGCCCTTTTTAGACATAATTTTGATGCTGATTCCTTCCTTGATTTTCTAAATTTACAACATCATAATGTTAAGTTTACCCTAGAAAAAGAAAACGAAAATCAGCTTTCTTTTTTAGACGTCCTAGTTCTTAGAAAAAACAATATTTTTAACACCACGATTTTTAGAAAAAGAACGTTTACGGGCTTAGGGTCAAATTTTTATAGTTTTTGTTCTTTTAACTTTAAAATTAATTCTGTTTTTACTCTCCTCCACAGGGCTCTAACGCTAACCTCTGATTGGTACCTATTCCAAGATGAGATCGCCTTTTTATGTAAATATTTTAAGGAAAACTGCTTCCCATCTGAACTGGTCTTTAAGATACTTCGAACGCTTCTAGACAAGTACTTCTCCCTCAAACCTACAATTTACAGTGTTCCTAAATTGAATTTTTATGCTAAATTTCCATTTTTATTTGATAATACTTTTAGAAAAAACTTTTCACAACAGATCCAAAGTAAGTTTGGAGCCATTAAGGTCCACCTGATACCTGTTAATCCTCTCACCATCGGGTCTTTATTTAAGTACAAAGATCGTTTATGCCCTTATATGTCCTCCGGGTGTGTGTATAGCTATACGTGTCCTAAATGTAATTTAGGAACTTATATTGGATCCACCAGGAGGCTTCTGAAGGTACGCATAGACTCTCATCGTGGAGTAAGCTATAGGACAGGCAGTAAAATTACAAACCCAGAGTTTTCGAATATCAGAAATCATTCTAGAATATGTAAAACTTCAATTGAAAATAAGGATTTTTCTGTTTTAGGGCGAGCCTCTAGCAGCCATGAATTGGCCATTTTGGAATCATTAATGATTAAACGACTCGTCCCCTTGTTAAACAGCCAAACCTCTGCCGGCACACTGTACCTCTCTTAGTCTTTCGTTTTCTGTTTAGTTTTAACATTGCCACTGAATAGGTTGGTCCATATCTTCTCACTTTATATATATATATATATATATATATATATATATATATATATATATATATATATATATATATATATATATATATATATATATATATATATATATATATATATATATATATATATATATATATATATATATTTTTTTTTTTTTTTATATTGTATATTTTTTAGAGAGATTTTGTTTTGTTTTTTACGTTGTCCTTTTTAATTGTCCCTTCTAATTTAATTTTTTTTTTTATTTGTAACCAATTGTGCTTAATTTTTTAAATTTAAATTTATACCCTTTTTGTAATTTATGTTATTTATTTTATACAGCCCTCGAAAATGTAATGAAGCCATTACGAAACGTCGGGAATAAATTGACCCTTTTTAGCAAGTCTTTATGTCCGCCTCCCCATTGATGTATACCTGACTGTGGCCACCGCTGTTTGGATATATATATATATATATATATATATATATATATATATATATATATATATATATATATATATATATATATATATATATATATATATATATATATATATATATATATATATATATATATATATATATATATATATATATATATATATATATATATATATATATATATATATATATATATATATATATATATATATATATATATATATTTATATATATATATATATATATATATATATATATATATATATATATATATATATATATATATATATATATATATATATATATGGATAAATAAAACAGTCACCATAGTAATAACTGTATAAATGGGACAGTCAGCACAGAATTATTTGGATAAAAGTTACAGTGATCACAGTAATTCTTGGATAAAAGGGACAGTCAGCACCAGGAGGTGCAGGAAAATTGTTACGAGCCCTTTAGAGTTTTCCTGTGCGGCGCCGGGTTAGTCAGCTAGTGTGTGTGTATATATACATACATAAAAAAGTTAAGTATACCTTAGTTTTATATATATATATATATATATATATATATATATATATATATATATATATATATATATATATATATATATATATATATATATATATATATATATATATATATATATATATATATATATATATATATATATATATATATATATATATATATATATATATATATATGTGTGTGTGTGTATGTATGTATGTATATATACACACACACACTAGTTGATATATGTATGTATGTATGTATGTATGTATGCATGTATGTATGTATGTATGTATGTATGTATGTATATATACACACACACACTAGCTGACTAACCCGGCGCCGCAAAGGAAAACTCTTAAGGGCTCATAACAATTTTCCTGCACCTCCTGGTGCTGACTGTCCCTTTTATCAAAGAATTACTGTGATCACTGTAACTTTTATCCAAATATTTCTGTGCTGACTATCACATTTATACAGTTATTACTATGGTGACCATTTTATTTATCCAGGTAATACTGTGGTGATTTTCCATTTTATGTAGGTATTACTGTGCTGACTATCCCATTCATCCAGGTATTACTGTGCTGACTCTCACATTTATCCAGGTATTACTATGCTGACTGTCCCATTTATCCAGTTATTACTGAATTGACTGTCCCATTTATCCAGTTATTACTGAATTGACTGTCCCATTTATCCAGTTATTACTGTGCTGACTGTCCCTTTTATCCTGGAATTATTGTGATGACTGTACCTTTTATCCAAATATTCTTATGCTGACTGTCCCATTTATCCAGTTATTACTGAATGACTATCCTTTTTATCCAGGAATTATTGTGCTGACTGCCCCTTTTATCCAAGAATTACTGTGCTGACTGTACATTTTATCCAAATATTCTTGTGCTGACTGTCCCATTTATCCATATATTACTGTGGTGACCGTCCTATTTATCCAGGTGTTACTGTGGTAATTTTCCCTTTTATCCAGGTATTAATGTGCTGACTATCCCTTTTATCCCAGAATTACTTTGGTGACTGTCCCATTTATACAGTTATTACTGAGCGGAATGTCCCATTTATCCTGGTTATTACTGTGGTCACTGTCCCTTTTATTCAGATATTCCTGTGCTGACTGTCTCTTTTATCCAGATATTACTGTGGTGACTGTTTCTTTTATCCTGGTATTACTATGGTGACTGTCCCATTTATCCAGTTATTACTGTGCTGTTTGTCCCTTTTTCTCCGGGAATTACTATGCCATCTGCCCCTTTTATCCAGGAATTACTGTTGTAACTGTTCATTTTATCCAGACATTACTGCAGTGACTGTGCCCAGGTATTACTGTGGTGACTGTCCCATTTATTCAGGCATTACTATGGTGACTGTCCCTTTTATCCAGATATTACTGTGCTGACTGCCCCTTTCATCCAGGAATCACTGTGCTCACTCTCCTTTTTATCCAAAATTTACTGTGGTAACTGTCCTGTTATCCAGGTATTACCTTGGTGACTGTCCCATTCATTTGGGTATTACTGTGGTATTTGTCCCTTTTATCCAGGGATTACTGTGCTGAGTGTCCCTTTTATCCAGGTATTACTGTGGTGACTGCCAATTTTATCCAAGTATTACTGCGGTGACTGTCCCTTTTACCTAGGTATTACTGTGGTTACTGTCCATTTTATCCAGATATTACTGTGGTGATTGTCCCATTTAACACCCACTATTCCTAAACATACTCCACACTTAACCGAAACACCCCCTCTAAACCTAAGCAGGTCCCCACTAAACCTAAACACACCCCTTGCTAAACCTAAATCCACCCTTTGCTAAACATAAACACATCCCTTGCTAAACCTAAACACACCCCCTGCTAAGCCTAAACACATCCCCGCTAAACCTAAACACACAACCCCACTAAACCTAAACATATCCGCCCACTAAACATAAACACAAACCTTGAAACAGGATTATTAATCACTGGAAAGAAAAGCATTTTCAAAAATATATTTCTATAGTATTGAGAACATGAAATGAGGTATGACAAGCCTGTAAAGTTTATTTACCACATAAGATACAAAGGGAATGGGGGAAGGCAAATGGGGGTAAGGGAAGGAGGTGGGGGTTCAGTTTTGAAACCTACCCTATTATCTAATTTGGGTCAAATAATGACCACGCACCAAATTTTGTGTAGACTGGTCAAGCGCTTTTGATTTCTATAGTGCAAAAACATATAAACATACAAACATTCCCCAGGTCAAATAGGGCCATCTTTTATTACTGTATCTGTTTTAAGAACAGAATCAATCATCTTACTTTTGTAAGATGTCTCTGGTAGCAGTGGCTCCCCTGGGTCAGGAAATTCCTTCTCCTTTGTCGACTTCTCTCACTGAATCTATTCTTAAACAAAGGCCTACTGGAATTAAATACTGATATACAAAACTAATTTAACGAAAGTGATTCAACAAAGGCTACGATCATGAAATGGAGTGAACTCTACCCCCTACAAATGAATAACATCACTAGAGGAAATTCTGATTCACAAAATTTAGGTTGTCAATTCTAAACTAGCTGATACTAGTGACTAACACCTTGGTCACCAAATAAAGTAATAAGGTCATAATTATTCTAGACCACAATAAATGTCATATAGTATGTAAAGAATAAACACCACTTCCCAAAACATTCTTCCTCACAAGACAAACCCAGAATTCCTGTTGAAAGAAACATATCAATATATTAAAACCTGAAATGGTGTTTCAAGTCATACATATTCAAAACAGGAAAATGCACAATGGAAACAAAATGGGAAAATGCATCATGGAGACATAGCGAAATTTCACTGCAGCACAACTAGGTCTTCCAAAAAAAATGTCTGGAATAGATGTGTTCATGAGTTATTGTACTCACTTTCCTATTGCCCAGATAAGGTATCATCATGATGGTGGGTTTTAAACACTCACAAAGGAACACACACCAGTCACCAAAATCAAAGTCCTGCTGTGAGTCACTGGTCCTCTGATATTATACCATTCAGGAGTGCAACACACATACGCACTCACTTTAATCATCTCTTCCGGAAATGTGATGACCCTGGGTCAATGCTCGACCACGCCGTCTCCATGGACTTAAATCATGATCTAATAGCTCTCTGTATCCAACTGTGCAAACCTGCAACGTCGACACAAATGCATCTACAGTGGAAGTACACTGACTGGCCAGCACATAGTTCGTCCAAAGTCATCCCAGACTTTATATATATATATATATATATATATATATATATATATATATATATATATATATATATATATATATATATATATATATATATATATATATATATATATATATATATATGTATGTATGTATATATATATGTATGTATGTATATATATATATATATATATATATATATATATATATATATATATATATATATATATATATATATATATATATATATATATATATATATATATATACATATATACACAAAACATTTTTGCCAAAGCTCTACAAATAATCTAATAGAAGCTATTATTCTTTGTATTATAATTATCTTAAGGATTAAGGCACTTACCTTGCTTAGGAGGGATCTAATTACTACATGTTTCTAAGTGGAGCAGTTCATGCAGGTATAATAGATCAGATTATTAACTAGTTCTGAATAAAACTTTGGTAAAATCACAATCTCGTTTAAGGATAAATGACCTGATGAATTGACATTAAATATATTTTGAAAATATTACAAGAAGAGCTGCATAATTATAATAATTGAAATAAGGTTTTGCTCACGAATGCCAGAGAGAATGGCCTTTTTGTTATGAAAGGGAACTTTAGATCCAACTAGGTAAGAAGAGAAAATCAAGCTGAATTACAAAAGTTGCTGAGTTTAATGGCAAAGCAGCTTAAATTGCTTATAAATTATGGGAAACCGTTTCCTTCATATTAAGTATAGTCTTTTATTTAGCCTAAGTTCATGTGCAAGCTGCAGTTAAGGGAGTATTGAGGCATGGATAATGCACTTGCTCATTCGGTCTAGTTATTTCTAATTCAACTTCTGCAAAAAGATATCTTACATTTCCACTGAAGTGAGAACTCTTGGTCCATTTGGGACTTCATAACTTGAGCATACTTAATTCTATATTAAAAAAAGAGTATTTGTACAAATATTTTTATCGTTCCTTTTTAGTACATTTTCCCTTTCTTTCTCTTCGTATGTGCCAGGGACATTTTGTCCACATATCAACTAGTTCTCCCTCTCTTTCTATCTCTCTTAAAGACTGAAATAATTTTCACTCAAAATTATAAGAAAATACATAAAAGTGCATGTTCTGTTGTTTCGTGATTTTACTGTAGATATCACAATTTGAATATAAATTTTTCATAAGGTAAATTGTCCTTCAGATGGCTACTTCTGGATAATTACAGTGTTTTTAGACATTTCCATAAAATATGCAACTTATTAATTTTAACATTTACAGAACGACTGCATATTTGAGACCATTTGCGCTCTATATTTTTCTGCACTTAAAAATATTATGCATAAAGAGGGTAATATTTTCAGGTTGTGGAATTAAATTCCTGCTGGTAATGTAATCTTGATGGATACAAATAAATGCATGTAAATTCAATTTTAGATGAAGCAGATATAAAAAAAAAAAAAAAGAGGATAAGGCGCTAAATAATAGTGTAACGTCATGAAATCACATAGGTAAAAATATTTAAAAAAAATACATAATTTATGGAAAACCAAGAATTTACCATGTAGATTTCGAAAGATATTGACAAAGTATGATATAAGGTGTATGGGTCTGTCAGAGAGAGAGAGAGAGAGAGAGAGAGAGAGAGAGAGAGAGAGAGAGAGAGAGAGAGAGAGAGAGAGAGAGAGAGAGAGAGAGAGAATTTAAACCTAATTGGTGATATGAATTGTAAATCTCATATTCCAGTCCCAGTGGCATCTCCACTATTCAAGGCCCGTAACATCCAGGCAATAACAAACGCGGTTCACAAGCCACACTTGCTATTGGAATTTCCTGTCTGTCAACTGGATTTACACTTTCTCGGGGAACGAAAGACCAAACGAACTGGTCAGACTTGACTCTGATTTCCATATACTGTACAAGTTTTCACGTAACGAAGAGGAGGTATCTATACAGGGATCGTACCTATAAATTTTTCTTTTTACCACTGCTCACCTCTTCAGGGAAATAAGCTTTTATTTATTGTGTGCATACAGAAGAATAACATCGAAACCAAGTGTGCCGTACCCATCATATCCCCGGAAATTAAAATAACCGTGATCAGTCATTTCTCATTCAAAAAGAAGACCAAAATAAAGGCTTCTGGTTTACCCACACGGTAGGAGTGTTGCTGCGAACATGACGTGTTAGCAGTAAGGCTGATAAATTCAATAATGACAAATTATTATATTTGATGATAATAATTTTATATAAGAAAAATAAAGCCTGTCCGGTAAAGGTACCATATTCAAATCTAAACCAATAACTTGTTGTATAATGAAGCCTAAGCAACTAGAAAACTGGAAATAGAAACGTTTATGTCTGTGCATTTCTTTTATTGGTAATAGGATTTATTATGCATCTAAGAAAATGAAAGGAATGATTTCCCGCTGAGATAAATTAGAAATTATTCAAAGTAATAACGAAAAAAAAATTTTTAATTGTCAGGTATCATTGAATATTTCCAGCAAATGAGGTATCTAATACTGTCTATTCGCTGATATTTATGCATACTAAATAATTTATCACATTTATAGTAACTCACACACTAGCACGAGCAGTGATCAATTTGAAGAAAATTATATCTAAGTACCACGCACTTTCGTTTCAGTACAGATAATTGTTACTTTGACTACGAGAAAAATCATCTCTATATAAAATATAGCAAAAAGAAAAAGTCCGCAAAAACTTTTAAAAGATATTAACCTCTGTATCAGGGTTTCCCAACCAGGGTTCCGCGGAACCATAGGGTTCCTTAAGAGCTTGCCAAGGATTCCTTCAAGAGATACTGATAAATAGGCTGAGATTATTATGCCTTTGCACATATGTGCAAATACATTTTTCATTTTTTTAACCTAATTTTCTTATACATGTACGGAAATATTTTTGGAAAATTTTGGGGTATTATAACAATATTTTCAAACTATCACATCATTTTAAAAAAGTATAATAGTCACAGTGAATATATTTGCAGAATACATTGGGTGAAGTTAAAACGGTGACTTAGTGGTCAGAGGACATAAACTGTATGTGAGCGATTCGTGTGCAACCAAGTAACTTGCTCGACGAGTACAGACTGATTTCAGCAGCCCGCCAGTCTTCATCTGTTCTCCCTGGCGTGCAGGTACAGTCCCTCATTCACCCATGTTATGTATATTATTAATTTTTACCCATCATATAGGGATGATATATAAACTAGAAAAATTAGGTATGTTTGTTTATTTCAGTTCATTAAAAACTTATGTACATGCTCTCTCTCTCTCTCTCTCTCTCTCTCTCTCTCTCTCTCTCTCTTTTGCTCGCTCTCTCAAGATCTGTACGTATGTCTGGTTTTACCTTTGTATTAGATTCTTTCTGTCTTATTTGTTTTAATGTTATTTATCATGTCATTTTTCTTATATTCAGGACAATAGGCTTTAGTTTTATTTCCGGCTGAAGAATTGCAATCCTGAAAGTATCTGTCAACTTTTAATGCATTACTGTTTTTGTTCTTTTTTCAGAAATGTCTGATGATCCAATGTTGCGATATTTGAAGAGGAACCATGAGGACAAAAATTCTCCCAGTGATACAGTCACTGATACTGATGATGAGGCTAATGATGAAGAAATGCAGTCTTCTACTAAATTTCTCAGGACTGAGGCAAAAGTGGACAAAAGAAAGGTACGTCTTTACAATGAAAACTACTTATCAATGGGTTTTACATGGACTGGTGATCCAAATTGTCCCATTCCACTGTGCCTCGTCTGTGGCAAACAGCTCTCAAATGCAGCAATGGCTCCAGCAAAACTGAAAAGACACTTCACAACAAACCACAGTAATATGTCAAATAAAAGTGCCGATTATTTTAAGAGGTTATTGGAAACACAAAGAAAACAGAGTGCTGCTTTTGTGAGTAAGGTGAGTGTCAGTGAAAATGCCCAGGAAGCTAGTTATTTGGTAGCAGAACTTATTGCACAAAAAAGGAAAAGTCACACAGTTGGCGAGAACCTAATAATGCCAGCATGTAAAATTTTAGTGGGTAAAATGCTGGGACAAGATGCAGTACGAGCAATTGAAAATGTTCCACTTTCAGACAATACGATAAGTCGACGCATTGATGACATGTCACGTGATGCTGAAGAGGTTTTGTGTGATAAACTAATACATGACAGTTTTTGTATTCAGGTTGACGAATCAACAGATTTAACCAATAAGTGCCATGTCGTAGCTTTCGTAAGATTTGTCAATGAGGGTGAAATTCAAGAAAACTTTTTTTGTTGCAAAGAACTACCTGAAACTAGTACAGGAAGAGATATATTTAATATTTTGTCTTCATATCTGGAAAAAAGAGGTCTCTCCTGGAAGAATTGTACTGGCATCTGCACTGATGGTGCCCCATCAATGGCAGGCTCAATCAGAGGTTTCGCTTCTCTTGTAAAGCAAGAAAATGCTGATGCTGTCACTACACATTGTTTTCTTCACAGGGAGGTACTGGTTTCAAAAGCTCTTGGAGATGAGCTGAAAAAAGTTTTTGATAATGTCATCAAAATGGTGAACTTTATCAAGCAAAGACCAGTTCACTGCAGAATGTTTAAAAAGTTGTGTGAAAACTTGGACAAAGCGCATAAAAATCTCCTACTGCATACAGAAATTCGGTGGCTCAGTAGAGGAAGAGTTCTAAATAGAGTGTTTGAGCTGAAAGGTGAATTACAGGAGTACTTTCAAGAAAACAACAAGTCATATTTCGCTGAGTGCTTTGAAGATGAAGAATGGTTGCAGAAGCTAGCCTACTTAGCAGATATTTTTCAGCACATGAATCAGTTGAATAAGTCACTGCAAGGCTCTGGAGAAAATGTATTGACTTCAAGTGATAAGATTCTTGGTTTTAAAAGAAGACTAAACCTTTGGAAAAAACATGTTTCAAAAGGAAACCTTGAAATGTTTCAGCTACTGCAGGGGCTTAGAAGTGAAGATGGATACCAGCAAATTTCAAGTCTTTTTCAAAAGCACCTAGAAGAGCTGCAAATAAAAATTGAACATTATTTTCCCTCTCTTTCAACCCGAGAGTTTGACTGGGTGAGGGATCCTTTCTCTGAATGTTCTGCCCATCCCAAGAACTTGAATTTAAGAGAAGAGGAAGAACTTTTTGTATTACAATCAGATCGTACACTCAAGATGAGATTTACAGACCTATCCTTGGACAAGTTCTGGATTTCAGTGAAAAAAGAATATCCTGCCATTCACAGAAAAGCAATAAATATTTTGCTTCAGTTTTCCACTTCCTACATGTGTGAGCAAGCTTTTGCTCATTTGACAAGTATAAAGAGCAAGGAAAGAAACTGTCTCCTTTCAGTAGAGGAAGAAATGCGTGTGTGCTTATCAAAGATTCGACCTCGAATGAGGCATTTGTGTTCCAAAAGACAAGCACAAGTGTCACATTGAAGAAGCGCATTTCATTATGGGCCAATATATTTTTGTTCGTATTATTTTGATTGATATTGCCTCTTCAATAAATTATTTCAATTATTTTTGAATTGTGAATAAACTGGAAAAAGGATCCAGTTATTATGTGCTTGAACTAGTTGTCTGAAAAATATGTCGATTTTTTTTTTTTAAATTGTCAATAAATTTGAGAAAGACCATTTTTTTTTACCTGAACCGGTTATAAAAAGAAAAATATTGTTTGCATTATGAAGGAGAAATAAATAAATAAGATTGTAAAATATTTTCTTATGTAGGGGTTCCTTGGGACATCACTATTATTGGAAAGGTTCCACGAAGGTAAAAAGGTTGGGAAACACTGCTCTGTATGCATGGACTGACATGAAAGGGGAAGCAGTTCCTTTTACTTCACTTTTACGAGAGAAAGAAGGGTGGGGGAGGCGGGTGGGTGTTTGTTGGCGGTGGAAACTTTCGACTGTCATACCATTCTTTTAGTGATAATAAATAGTCTCTATAATTGTTTCTTTTTCTGTTAAACCCAAACTTTGGAAATTTCTGTGTTTTACGTTTTCCTCTATGTATGAGATACGTTCTCCTTCCTCCATATCATGAAGAATCTTTTCCACTCATCATAATTTCTCGTTCCTTTCGCCGTTAGACCAGCCAGGACGGTCGTTAATTCTCCTTTTTTTTCATAGCAAAAACAATTCAGTTTCAAAAATGAACTAATGTGAAAAAACTAGACAACGAACAAAAATATTAATTTAATTATATTTTCATTTTGTCCACATCAGCCGTATTGGAACAAACTTTGATACCGCAATGTCACTTTTAAAACTTCTGAAGTCTTGCAAAAATATTTTATAGTGTTCTCTTTTTTTTTATTTCTTTTGCTTGGTTTTTTTATAGCCAGAAATTTATTACTAAACTTAACTATTCCTCAAATATTTAATGTTAAAAAAAACAAATTCCAGTTAAAGAAACAATGCTAAAGAATTAAGGAACTGAATTTGAGAAACAGCTCTTTAATCTTAATAGTAAAATGGGATGAAAATCAGGGACAGTCATAAATGTAAGAAATTATTGACTTGATCATATCCTAAGAAGCTGAAGTTCAATTCAGGACATAGAAATATCCAAATCCAATTATTTCTTAATATAACTTCATGAAAATATTATATGAGACAGTCATTATAGAGCACCTTATGCAAATTTAACAGCCTTAGGGATTAAACTCTAGATTTTTCAACAATACTTTGGAAGAATTTACAAGGAAAATGACGTCAGACCTAATTTTAGCGAAATATTTCAGAGGAGAAGAAAAATAATTCATCTCAAATTGAGATACCTTCTCCAGGCGCACAGACGAAACCCAGTGCTGCTTAACTTCGCTTCCTCGAACGATGTGATTTGGTGAATATGACGCTGCTGTCGGCATTTTCTTTTTTTACATGATTGAGTCTGCACTAACAAAGGTTGGCTTCAATAAACAAACACTACAATGGTCAGTGAAACATTCATAATCTAACTGCTGAATCTCTGATAAAATCCCCGTGCAGTAAAACTTCCACAATATTTGCTGCCTTAAACGCCTGCACAGACAGCTCACAAGCACCACATCAAACACCCCTTACACACAGTGTGACCTTCACCCATTTCTTGAACAAATCTCTCTCTCTCTCTCTCTCTCTCTCTATCGCTCTCTCTCTCTCTCTCTCTCTCTCTCTCTCTCTCTCTCTCTCTCTCTCTGCATATATATTGTAAAGATTAGCGCCAAAATACGCTATGAAAGCGCCCGCCTTTCTGCTTTGCTCGGCCGATAGATAGGCCTCTGTCTATTTTGAACCTGTGAGAAGTAGTGGATACTGGCTTTGGTTAGTTTGAACCAGTGGAAGTCAGGGGTATAAGAGCTCAGAGATGTAATCTTTTTGGGCAGTAAACTGGCTTTGCACCGTTTTCTTTGGTACAGGAGAGTAAGCCGTTTTCTTTGATATAGCAGCGTGACCTGGGTCAGGACATGCCCCCCCCCCCCCCACCCCTGTCCAGAAGCAATAAAAGGTCAGGGCGAGGAACGCTCAGCCCTCACACACAGTATCGAGTTAAGCCGAGAGGTCCCGCTTCTGCAGACCTTGCCCCCCTGCCCTCCGTTCGCTCGCCGCCACGTGGACGTCCGCCGCCTTTGCTCTGTGCCCTGAGCCACGTGGCCCTCAAAGACTGCAAGTGGGGATTGCAAGTCCCCAAAAGCGAGCTGATACTCAACGGCGGCCTTTCCATCATCCCAAGGGCGCCCTTTTCCGCCCCAATCTACGACTTGAAGCAGTAACTTGGTGAGGGAGGCCCTTTTGTCGACGCTCCCACACGTGGTCCCTGGCAGAAGACTACGTCAGCCTTATGCCCCTGCAATGTGGTAGAGTACCCAAAACGAGTTGCTAGTCACGTTACTTCGCCCTTGTGCATTTATTAACTTCTGGGCCTATAACTTTGTATTCCCTGTTGCTTCTTGGTTCAATCCCGGCCCACGTGCTCACTGCCTCTTTCCTCTGAGTCACAAGTAACGCCTCGGGGAGTCCTTGGCGCCTTCAGCGCACCCCCGAGTAATTCCGTCCCCAAATTCCAGCTTTAGATTTGTAACCTGGGTCCTAATATCATTTCAGAAGGACGATCGTAGCAGAATTCTCCTTGGTCCGTGTTCCTGGCATTCCCAAGCTCCCCCCCCCCCCTCCGGGAGGACGCCTGCAGCAGCAATTTAACATGTTTCAGTTCATTTTCCCTTTGATCTTGTGTGTTATGAAAATATAGCTATTTTTATATCCACGTGTTTCACGCACTTCCCTTTGAGAAAGAGCCCTCCGCTCCTTGTACAACTCTTTTAGTTTATGTTTTATATGTCCTGGTTATCTTGCAAGGCCATTTTAGCTTAAAGTAATAAATGTGGAGTCATAAGAACCACCTGCACCAGGAAACATATAAAAATGGCGACTTGACCAGTGATTCTCGTAATGATTGCATCCCCCCTCATCCCCTTTGTTGTTTCTGTTGCAATTTGTGAAATCAGCAATTAGCTCAGCTAAGCTGGATACGAGACAGATTACGAACCTTTGAAAAGCCAGCGTAACAGGCCAAGGAGATTCTGCATAAGTAAACTGTGTTTATTTAGTGTAGGACACTTTAGCAAACGTGACTAACCCTAGGAAAGTTTTTATAGCAGGGCGCATGTCAGAGGAAAACGAGAGAGAGAATTGCCGAAACTTAGCTTTGGAAGCCTTTGCACGTGGCTTGCATGCCATTCAATTAGGTTATTTAGGTGCTAACTCATTAAAGGAATAGTGCGCATATTCCTCCTTTAGAAAAGAGTGATTTCGAAAACGAATCCTTAAATAGGCGCGAGAAATCGACGGAAAACACGTGTTCGAAAGTCAGACTAGCATCGCTGACTCATTTTACTCTCTCGTTTAGAAATAGGAGCGAAAGCGTATATTATACGCCAAGGACGTAAAAGGGTCAACAACCGTTGTCTCGTTCGGGAAGGTCCCGGGCTTTGTTTACTTCATTCATTCGGCACAGACGGCCTATAAGATAAACACACCGAGAAACAACCTTGGTCCGCCATTCGTAGCCCAGATAGGAATGTGGAAACATTTGTTTGTTTGATTTTCTTCGCTCTACCAAATTGTTTTGCATTATTGGGGTCTGACATTATATATTGTTCTGTTTTTTGTGTGTTTTGTTTTGTGCTTTTACTACGGCTGTGTGTGTTGCCTATCTGTTATGAATGTGGGATGGCCACCCACCTACAGTAATTGCCCTTGAGAATAAAACTTCTCCCATAAGTCAGTAAAACTAGCGCCCTCGCTAATCAGACTTCGTCTGTGCGGAAATTCTAGGGAGCCTATATATTCTATTCTTGTCCCCAATAAACCTGCTTCGTCGGTAATTGGGTGAGACCAATTCAGTTTCAATTCAGTCCCCAGATAAGCCCGCCTCGTCGGTAATTCGGGAGACCCATATATATTCTATTCTTGTCCCCAATAAACCTGTTTGTCGGTACTTTGGTGAGACCAATTCATTTTCAATTCAGTCCCCAGATAAGCCCGACTCGTCGGTGATTCGGGAGACCCATATATATCCCAATCTAGTCCCCAAATAAGCCCGTTTCGTTGGTAATTAGGGAGACCTATACATTCCTGTCTTGTCCCCAACTG
Source organism: Macrobrachium rosenbergii (assembly GCA_039081455.1). Lineage (NCBI taxonomy): Eukaryota > Metazoa > Arthropoda > Malacostraca > Decapoda > Palaemonidae > Macrobrachium > Macrobrachium rosenbergii. The sequence continues at coordinate 63,079 of JANJGK010001874.1, forward strand.
ACCCGTTTTGTCGGTACCTTGGGAGACCAATCATTGCTAATCACCGTCCCCAACTGACCCGTTTTGTCGTTACCTTGGGAGACCAATCATTGCTAATCATCGTCTCCAACCAAACCCGTTTTGCCGGTACCTTGGGAGACCAATCATTGCTAATCATCGTCCCAAATCAGCCCGCTCCGTCGGTAAATCGGGAGACTAATCATTTGCTAATCACCGTTCCCAATCAAACCCTTTTTGTCGGTACCTTGGGAGACCAATCATTGCTAATCAGCGTCCCCAATCAGCCCGCTCCGTCGGTAAATCGGGAGATCATTCATACGTCCTTTGGGAAAAATTCCGGGAGAGAACTAAGAGACTGGGTACAGGAGAGGATGGATGCCATACCAGCAGAGAAACAGGCTCAGGAGAGACGAGAAGAAGCCGAGAGACAGGAACGAGAAAGCAGAAAGACAGGCTCAGGAGAAACGAGTAGAAGCCGAGAGACAGGAACGAGAAGCCGAGAGACAGGAACGAGAAGCAGAAAGAGAGGCTCAGGAGAGACGAGGAGAAGCCGAGAGGGAAGAAAGGGACAAGCAGCGTGCCCATGAACTCGTGATGCTGCAACAGAGTGGCCATTCGCCTCCACCTGCCCCCCAGGGAATGAGTGCCATCAGCCAGGCTCTCGCTTGCATGCCAAAGTGGACGGAGGCCGAGCCCGAGGTGTGGCTCGACAGCGCCGAGACAGTGTTAAAGGCCTGCCCCCTGAGTGCCGCCGAACTCTCCCTGGTGTTGGGCAAGTTCCTTGGAGGGAAGGACCCGATTGCCTACAAAGCCCCCCCGCCGGAGGAGCAGGAAAATTGGGAGGTCATACGCCAGACTATCGCAAAGACATATGAGATAACCCCTGAACGCTGGAGGAGGCGCTGGCACGGGCTAGTGAAGGAAGCAAATCAGACCTGGGTAGACTGGGCATACCAGTCCGAGCGTGCCCGTGCCAAATGGTTCGAGTCCGTGGGGGTTACGACCCTCAACGAGGCAATCGAAGAAATACAAATGGATAACTTCCTACTCTACACCCCACCGGCCCTCGCCACGCACATCGCCGAGAAGGAGCCCCCAACCTTAGCTGATTGCTGCCGATTAGCAGATCTCTGGGACACCCATCACCCTCAGAAGAGCTCCCTGCAGCGCAAAGTTACTCCACCCGCCTGCCTTTCGGATACCCCTCCGCCGAAGAATGGGCAATCACAGAAGCCCGTTGTGTTCGGGTTCTGTAAAAAGATCGGGCATGCCAAAGAGCAATGCCACAGTAAACAACTAGCGTCTCTCTCTCCCGGACCACCCCCTAATAAGTCGCCTGCGCCCTCTGCCGGGGCAGTGCGAAGAGATTTCAGCCAAACTTTTTGCACAGCGTGCAAGGTTTATGGCCACTCTTCCTCATGGGCAAAATGCCCTAGAAATAATAGGTCCGGAAATCCTGCAGTCGCCCTGGCAGTAACGAATCCCGAGTCCCTAGGCCCTCCTGCCGAGGGTCCCATCTATGTGGCACCTTCTCGAGGTAAATACTCAGCACGCCAGGTCAAGGCATTTGGCGACTCTGGCGCGCAAATTTCCCTCATAAGGAGGGACAAAGTTCCCTATGGAGCTATAATTGACCGACGCAAGCTCGTCACCATTGAGGCCATAAACGATTATAAGATGATCCTCCCTACGGTCCAACTGAGGGTCACCCGACCCCACAGAGCCAGGACCCTTCGTCTCACCGTAGCGAAACACATTCCAGGAGGCTATGACGTCCTCCTGGGCCAAGACTTTACGTCCCATTTCAAACCACAACCATTCTGAGGTCCCCATTCCCCAATTAATCATCCAATTCCGAGTCCAGTGCCCGGCACGGCATCACTGCCAGTGCCGAGGCCTCAGCCAGATCTACCTTCAGGAGA
>JANJGK010001874.1:70000-159804 GCA_039081455.1 Macrobrachium rosenbergii
TTAAAAATTTCCGAGTAATAAATGAGCATCAAATAGTTGATAAGTAAAAACATGCACCTAAAACCCAAAAACGAGTTTAACGTTTATACTGCAAGCATCTGGCAATCACTTCTTTTATCCAATGAACGTGACGAACCAGTCTTTTGTGGATGGCACATACAGTACTCGTCTCATTATGCGATCGCTTTTCCTCGAACAAAATTTTAATCGTCTTTTTTATCTTATATAACACAGACATTAGGTGCAGCCAAGTCTAAAACTTCCTGTATAAGCTATTTTGCTTCAGAGGGCCACCATGTTACTAAATTACCTTGCGTTGCATAGTTTAATTGAGAGGTTTCTTGTCTTGCTCATCAAGTATCCCTTCCGTACAAAAGTGCAACGAGGAAAATGATTGATTTTCTGTCTGTTGCGGCACGAAGCCTGCAGTAGCTAATCAAGCTAGTCACTCAAACCAGCCTTTGATGTCTTTTCTTTTCAGCAGAGAGCAAGAGCTCTTTTGAAAACTCTGTTATCGTATTTCATCCCTTCAGAACGTTAATGATTGTTTTCTAAATAGCTTGTATTTAGGAACCGATTGTCTGAAGCAGATTAGAAATGTGGATCGTCAAAATAAAAAAATTACTTAAACAACTAAGTTTATTGTGTGTACTGGTAAATTAGCAATGTTCCCTGCTTGAGAGTCAGCACTTACTCACATTTTCATTCCGTAACGTCCTCAATTCGATTCCGCAAAACTAAACTACCTCCTCTATATGTCTGAAGCCTATTATTGACATTGAGGTTTTCACTTGTCTTGAGGTTTCCATACCATAGACAGTGGATGTGCCCACGACTTTTATAACTTACTGTAATTTGTCGTTTGTTTATTCAATAGGGTTTTACCTTACATGAACATCATCAAAGCTAGTAGATGAGCAATCGAGTTGAAATTTCGTCCTAGATATTGTTGCAATAAAAGAGATTGCTGAGATTGTCTAGCACAAATGTTTGTTCGCTATGAACATTGCCCGACACCACTAGAATCGTAATGAAAGTTTCTTGTTTTGGTTCAGTCGTAGGGTTCCAAATTGAGGAATTATCAGGATATAAAATATACTTTTATGAGAATTATTTGTTTTTAAAATGATAATTTATATTCCTATATGATAACAGGTAATGAACATGAGAAGAAAAACGTCTCTCTGAGAATGAACCATATAACTTACAGAATGTGAAGTTGACATCATTTAAGGACTATCCTACTTGTAGGCTATTTGAATGTCAGGTTTGTATGAGCTCTGTTGTATCAGGCTTACCCAAATCCTTAGGGATCTTTGTTGTACTCAATATTTCTTATTGGAGATAATTTATTATCAGCAATCATCTGGCTCTTCATCTTGGCGCGTGGGGGGCGGCTGGCAAAAGTCAACGTTGCGATAAATGTATACAAATTCCAATTTAATGACTATAACTCCCTTTTATGATCCTAACGTATATAGGTAATGGTTGTTGCCAGACTAATCGTGTGTGAAGAAATAACAACGGGTAAGCTATTTACTGGAGCAATGATGCTATTCCATATAATAAGCAACATCACACTGTTATGAGAAGACCATTCAAGTAAGAGCATGGAGAATTTCTTCGTAGCAAAGCAATGTAACGTTTATCTAAAAAAAAAAAAAAAGAAAAAAAAAATTGAACAAAACGCGAGTCTCTTGGTATTAAAAGTGACCCTAAACATGTCAAATTAGACTCCAAGAAGACATCGCCTAAGCTAACTGTCTAACAATCTAAAAACCCTCTCTTTGATTGTTTAAGTAAATTGCCACATACAGACAAGTGTAAGAGAAGGTCTTATTCAATCGTATGATCAGGGACGATCAAGAGTGCAGCATCTGAATATATTCTGGATCGGCCTCGTATTGGTGGTCTCAGTCATGAAAGTATTCCCCAACAAATTTCAAGAAGCATTAATGAACTTTTGCAAGGTCTCTGGACTACCTCATCACGGACGAGGGCATATAAACTTTTTACCTCTATGTATAACCTAACTCTTGACCTTGACCACACTCTGCATATCTCCCTCACGAGAGAAGTTTTCAACTCATATAATTTAAGTTATTACCAAATATAAATTTAATTTCGACCACTGACCTTCATTAAAGATAAAAAGTCACTGTCTCATCTCTCCCAAAACCTAATGGTAGTCAAGCTGGTCACAATAGTCACATTCCTTAATATTTTCATAAAAACTCTGCTACAGAACAGAAAACAGACACAAACAGACAAATAAATCGGTTCAAAAAGGTAACCTTATCGGGGGTAATAAATAAAGGACAAACAAGGTGTCCATTTTCTTTGGTATAAAATTCATTTCGTAAAATGCTCCTCTTACTAGGCTACAGACTATCATCTGAACTGGGTATCAAGCGTTTCCAAGAATTTTTTTAGAGCAACTATAAAAGGCTTCCGGTTATTCAGAAGTAAAAATTACTCCAATTTTCTTTTTTGCATTTTTTCTAAGATTTTAAAATAGGTAATATTGAGAAAGAAAAGGCTCTCACTTTCCAATTTTCATACTGGATTATTTCCTCACAAAATACTACAGTTTACGACTTTGTTCCATTTCGGCCGAACACATTTGCATATTTTTCTTCCGTAATTTGAAAAGGGAACTTGAGCTGACTATAATGTTCACTTAATGCGCACATGTATCAGCTCCTCGATTCGAAGTGAAGCAGGCCCTACCGACGAAAGGAACTCTTCGATTTCACATTCACAGAGTAATTTCCATGATTTTGTGTATTTATCTATCTAAGCTCCCTGCTTTGAAAATGTCTTCTCACTTGTTCACTTAAAAAAAAAAAAAAAAAAAAAAACCTGACTCCTCGAATAAATGGAATCAGCCAAGAAGACGACCTTAAGGGCTTATTGTTGCTTAAACCTTCAGAAGAATGATTTTCGTCGCTAATGTTCATTTAAAAGCAATTTTAGAGCAATATAATTAACTGCAGTAGTTAACTCTTACAGTTTCGCAATTAGGAATTACAGCTCGTCTATCTTCGGGTATAAGGTCGTTTTGTAGAAAGTAGAAATAAATCAAAATTACTAAGGATATGAAAAATTAGGGTGATTCCAGAGGATGCTAGCCTATTAGTTCTCAGCGCCACGCCTTCGTCACCCGAGTTACGATTCACCACCGTCGACTGACTACTACTTATGTCAACGAAGGCGCATTGGCTACTTGGCCCAGATCATATAAATCTAAAGTTACTTTTCCTATTTTTAATCTCTCTCTGTCTTTCTCTCCTTCTGTCTGTCTGTCTGTCTCTGCCCTGATCTGAGAAATTCTGAAGAGGAATTTATAAGACAGAGGGGAAAGTATGCTTCCAATCAGCACAGGGAAAATCACACTCCCTCTTCTGCTGTCACGTTGCCACTCTTGTTTGTTAAGGGAAATCGATCAGTCAATCATCTTGTTAAGGGAGTTGCAGGCGACAGGAGGAGTTTTCTTGATCGCTAAAACCTTTCTCTCTCAAAGACGCCGTTTCACGGCTTCCTTCCTGTTACATCCGCTCCTTTTCCTTCTGCAATTTCCTCTTTTTCTCTTCGAACTTACTTGGAAGCAACATTGATTTGCCCTTTCCGTTGTCATCCACGCAGAGAGGTTAATCAACAGTCAAAATGTCACAGCGACGACACTTGCCCTTAAGCAGCTGATTAAAGTGTCACGTAAATCGTGTGAACTTACCATTTGAGAGAGAGAGAGAGAGAGAGAGAGAGAGAGAGAGAGAGAGAGAGAGAGAGAGAGAGAGAGAGAGAGAGAGAGAAATGTAGGTAAGGAAAGTAAGTTTTAAACGTTAATAGGAAATTTGTGTATCTTTTATAATGGAATGTCTAGTATGCAATGCAGAATAATTGATATACAATAAATAATTTCAGGTTTGTCAGAAATGACGAGCTTCACTAGGTATTTAAAATGACGTAAATATTATTTCTAGCCAGTAATAGTCTAGCACCAGAAAAAAAAAAAAATAATAACTTGTCTGGCAAGATGAAGTGAACAAATGCGTCGAATCAAAGGTAGTGGGTGAACTGCCCGTAGAATGATAAGGTGTTATGAGAGTACATGTACACGGTGGAGAAAATGAGAACATATGAGAAAAGAACAGTTTTATATGAAGGTTTGAATGTGTTCAATGATGTAGGATCAGAGATCTTGTGGGTAAAATTAAGTATAAAAGGATAAGATGCTATGAGAGTAAATGATACAGTGAAGGGAATCAGAAGAATAAAGTAGAAAAAGAGAGGTTTTAGGGGAGCCTGGAAATGATCCTGGACAGGGTAGAAAAGTGGGCTGTCAACGCTGGGCAAAATATTGAGGAGAAAAATGTGACCAGGTTGGTGGATCTGAAATGCTGCGAAGGAATGAGTATGGATCAACTCCAGCAGGAAAGTATTCTGAGAAAAGTTTGTTTGTTGTAAATACATGATTTCAGGTAAAGAGTATTCATAAATATACTTTGGAAAAAGATAATGGAAACGAGAGTAATTTTTCAGATAATGTGGTAGCACCGAGTAAACTGGATATTTGCAGATGATCATTTGTGCTTGGTTAAAAAAAAATAGATAGATGAAAAAGTGCAAAATTATGTTTAAAAGAAGGATGTGGCAAGTGACATTAAGAAGACTCGACTCATGAGGATTATTGAATTTTGATTAAGGAAGATGAAGCGATGACCGTTAATATGAATGTTAAATAATGAAATGATGCCTTCACATACGCGACTTGTAATAAATGCAATGGGCGAATATAGGATGAGAGGACAGGGAAATCCCAAAACAGGCGAAGCAAAGAAGGATTTGCCAAACAGTCTCTGGATGGTTCCAACTTCATCTCTTTCTAAAGAAAAATTGAAGAGGAATTCTTGCAAAATCTACGATGACAATTCTTTTTTGGGAATTGTGACACTTGACCGCAATATTGTGCAAAGGTTTGCATCGATTAATGGCGTATAGATATATTTCCAATAATGTTATATATTTTATCCTTTAAAGTAATGTAAAAAATACAATACATATACAGTAGGTATAAAAAATCGTTTCTATAAAAGAAGATTGTTTGCGACGGTTACGCAAAACGGTAAGTTTTCTTTCATATTGAGTGAATTATCCACTCAAATAATAAATTCAGATTTTTTTTAAGCATAAGTATGATAAAATGATGAACTTGCTAATTGTGAGTCTATTTCCAACAGGTAAACTCCACTTCCGTTTATGTGCTAAATCTAGATTTTTTGCTCATGCATGCAACATTACCAAAGTATAATGGAAAAGTCAGTCGAGGGACATATTCAGATAATTATTGATCTATATATGGATTTATGAACAGTTGCTCCCATAAGTTTCTGATGGGGACATGGGTGAGTTTAATTATTTCGCTTTAAGGCCAAATTTAAACGTAAATAATAAGTTTTACACAGACACACACACACACACACACACACACACACACACACACACGCGCTCACACTAGCTTCTGAAGCCTCGCTCATTTCCTTGTCCTTTCTGAAGGCCCTCTACTGAAAAATTAGCAAATATAAAACAATATCATTGTCGAATCACCATCATAAGCAAAAATAATCATAATTATCTTTATATGTTCAAAATAAGATTAAACTAAATAAAATAAGACTGAAAGTTTAGCATTTAGAACACATTTGATACTCGTTTCTTATCTTTTCATCCTCAACTGAAAGCAATTTCTTCCAACGTATCATTCGTCATGATGCACAGCAATAAATAACAAAGCAATAAGTCTGTTGCAGTAAATGCAGGAGGTCATCCAACAAAATGCTCTCCAACATCGAAGGAGCAAAACGAACGGTATATCACCAAATTACCCCCCGAGAGAGAGAGAGAGAGAGAGAGAGAGAGAGAGAGAGAGAGAGAGAGAGAGACCTTACAGTTCGTTCCGGTTGCCCCAGGTCCCTCAGTGTGAGGCACCTCTGATGTCTACCACAGAATTGCTAATGCATCTTCCGGTATATTTTGCATCTTCCAATCTTGGATGGTCTGGGGTGCATCTTAGATATTTTTCGAGCTTATTCTTAAACACATTTACGCTCACTCCTGTTGTGTTCCTCAAATGAGCTGGTAGCGCATTGAATAGACGCTGCATTATCGATGCTGGTGCGTGGTGGATTAATGAACTGTGTGCTTTCCTTAGTTTTCCTGGTATAGTTTTGGGCACTATTAATCTACCTCTGCTTGCTCTTTCTGATATTTTTAGCTCCATGATGTTTTCGGTAATTCCTTTTATCTGTTTCCATGCCTTTCAAGACTATATAAATGTAAGAATTGTAGTCTTTCCCAGTAGTCAAGGTCCTTAACTTTTTCTATTCTAGCTGTAAATGACTTTTGTACACTCTCTATTTGTGTAATATCCTTTTGGTAGTGTGGGTACCATATTATATTGCAATATTCAAGTGGACTACGTATGTACGTTAATCAACGACCTTCCATTTAAAAATTGCAGGTTTCAAAGGACGACACTTGAATTATCTAAATACCAGACATGATTCATAGCTTTTATTCTACTGAATCAAAGATGTTACAGATATTGATCCGATGGTCTCTCTTTTTTTTTTTTTTTTTTTTTTTTTAGACATGCCATTATCTTGTTCTCGTTTGGCCCTTTTTGGCATGAAAGCGGAATGGAGATGTTTTTTGTTACATGCTTCTTACGCTGATTCTCTTTTCTTTATTTTTTAATACTAATGACTTCTATTTTTCTTCTCAGTCACTAGAGAGAGAGAGAGAGAGAGAGAGAGAGAGAGAGAGAGAGAGTTCTCATCAAAACCTGTCTGACACTAGCCTTTCTTCCTAATAGGGTTGTTTCGAAGACAAAAATGAAAGATATTAAATATATGTCAGCCACCAATACAAGTAAATTGCTTTCCTAGTCTCCAATAATAACATCAAACTTTAAAGATGAATTATGATGTCATAACCACTGAATATTCCTGCATATTTATGTTTATGAAATTCTAATTCAGGGGCCGCTTTATCAGACTTTCGTTGGTAACTGCATTAACAATTACATGATTATGAAAATTAGATTAAATAAAACCATTCTCTTAGTTCCGTTCTTGCGTTCTTCGTAACTCGAATAGAGTTCTACCTGGTTTTAAAAGGATTTCCTTTTCTATTACACAAGAGAGGAAGGGTTATTCTTGAATAAAATTATGAACTCTGCTGCATTACCCTAATTTATTTTATATTTTCAAATCATATCCCATGACCACATAATTATGATAATTATGAAGCTATCACTGTAGGATTAAATTACCTTGAATATTAGATTTTATGTCTATGCAAAATAAGAATAGAAATTCATAAAAAAGGAGGCAAATTGGGAGGCGAAGCTATTATCTTCTTTGGGAAAAGGAAAGTTACAATCCCCGAGAAAGGAAGCCGCCCAACGTTCCCGAGGCAGGAAGTTGTTTGTGACGATCCCTGGGGGGGAAGGAAACTGAGAAGAATCTCATGTGACGAGTATGGGCTATAAAATATCCACATATCCAAAACTTTACTTTTAAATATACTCTGTTATTTATAGTCAGGATGTGGCGATTCGTTCGTTTTTGTTCATAAATTATTCTAAACCTTCTCTGTATTGTATTTTTTAATGATTTCTTTGGAGAAACAAATGTACTCCTATTGAAGTGTTCAAGTACATGTAAAACTAAAATTATACCGAGAGCTTTCAAGAATTTGTAGGGTTCTCCTTTCCAGCCAATAGGACATCTTTGTCCAGTGAAGGTACTGTTAAGGTTCCACTGGTCTCAGTTTGTTGCTCCTTTTTCAGTGAAGCTATTCTTTGAACTGAGGAAACGAAAGGTCTTCCATAGAAGTGCACGAGTGAGTAATCAGATCCACTTTTATCATCTTTAGTTATTTTATAGATTAACCAGTGTCCATAAATCAGTGTATTCTGCTCCATTGCTTTTTCTTACATTGTTCCAGTTCATGCACCTACAATGTAGTTTGTTACAGTAAAAGAGAATCACATTTCACATTTTCATGCATCACATAAAATGCATCACATAGACCAATTTTGAAGATTTGATGAAGCATTTTCCAGTGATTTTCAACTCATCGTTTGTGCATACCATAATAAAGTAACAGCTGGAAAATGGCACAAAGTTGAGTATCAGAGACACCGGACAAAGCAAACACACACGCCACACAAAGGCCTAGTGTTTGAAAAGGTTAATTAATTTTGTGTCCAGTATCCTCATCTTGTCACAATGAATATCTTATGGCATTTTCTGCACTATTTACTTAAGGTGATGCATTAATTGCCTAATTTTCATTCCCTTTATATAATAAAAATTTGCATCTGCATAGAAACACTTTCATTTTGAAGAGGTTTGCTGCCAGAATATCTTCCATCTGTAATTAGGTAATAACCTCTGGTTTATTGTTAATTTCGAACCCATTTTGTATATTTGTAAATAATATTTTTCAGCACATTGCCGAGAAAACTACTTTCCAGTAACTCTTTATTTTCATATCCATATATCCTTACCATCGTTTCCAAAACGGCAAATTGGTGCCTGTAAATGTAAATGATTCAGGCTTTTCTTTGTAAATATCAATTAGTTTTACCGCAAGGCCGTGTAATAATAGGATCAACACACTGCACTTTTTTTTCCAAGTGCCACACTGGTATAATTGTCAAACCTTTGTGTTTAAAAATTCTGAAAACCTGCCTGTTTTAAATTAGGACACTAATCTCAGAAAGATTTTAACTGAAAGAATTGTGTTTAAAGATTTCATAAGTTATTGACACATTATATTAAAATCAACGAGAACCAAATGTATTTGCTTTACTGTACTCTTAGTGCACGATAATAATTTGTATTCCTTAAATTATATCTTGCATAAGCACATTGTTAACTTTTCATAAATGACCTGACAGGCTGCTCTAAGACTAAAGAAAAATAACCGATACCTTATAACTGATAACTCTTAATATAAATAGAAAAGATTAATCGTGACCATGAATATGGTTTCTTTAAGACCTCAATTTGCAAAATATTGATCAAGGCCTCATTTAATCTTTAGTGTTTGTAAAGGAAAATCCACCTGCAGTTGACGGTGAAACGAAACGTACCACCGTCAACTGCAGGTGGATTTTCCTTTACAAACACTAAAGATTAAATGAGGCCTTGATCAATATTTTGCAAAGTGAGGTCTTAAAGAAACCATATTCATGGTCACAATTAATCTTTTCTATTTATATTAAGAGTTATCAGTTATAAGGTATCGGTTATTTTTCTTTAGTCTTAGAGCAGCCTGTCAGGTCATTTATGAAAAGTTAACAATGTGCTTATGCAAGATATAATTTAAGGAATACAAATTATTATCGTGCACTAAGAGTACAGTAAAGCAAATACATTTGGTTCTCGTTGATTTTAATATAATGTGTCAATAACTTACCAAATCATTAAACACAATTCTTTCAGTTAAAATCTTTCTGAGATTAATGTCCTAATTTAAAACAGGCAGGTTTTCAGAATTTTTAAACACAAAGGTTTGACAATTATACCAGTGTGGCACTTGGAAAAAAAAAGTGCAGTGTGTTGATCCTATTATTACACGGCCTTGCGGTAAAACTAATTGATATTTACAAAGAAAAACCTGAATCATTTACATTTACAGGCACCAATTTGCCGTTTTGGAAACGATGGTAAAGATATATGGATATGAAAATAAAGAGTTACTGGAAAGTAGTTTTCTCGGCAATGTGCTGAAAAATATTATTTACAAATATACTTTAAAGGATAAAATATATAACATTATTGGAAAGTTATCTATACGCCATTAATCACTGCAAATATTTGTACAATTTAAATCAATAATCCTCATGAGTAGAGTGTTCTAAATGTCACTTTCTACATCATTTTTTTTTTAAATAATAATTTGGCACTTTTTCATATCTTTTTTTTTTTTTTTTACCAAATAACAATTGATCATCTGCAAATATCTTCTACCACTTAACCTTTACGAACTGAAAAATTGTGTTCACCTAATCTCTAGTAATACTAAATAATCGTGGAGACGATGCCACAGTCTCAGGCCAACTTTCAAAGAAAACCTGTCAATCTCCTATGTACATGTTCTCACGTAAACTTTACTCTAATCATAAACTTATATAATTTTTTCGCAACATTCCATCCGTCCCAAATTGCTCCAGTTTGCCTCTTTATTAATCTTATCGTTGTCTTTCTTGTTGTCCATATACACCCATGCAGATTTATCTCTACCCTAAGTTCATGAAATACTTTTACACGAAGAACGCTCGGTTAACACACACTTGTCTTTCCTTAAACTGCTTAAACTGACAGTCCTACTGTTTGTTGTATTACTTTTCTACTCAAACTCATCCCATATATCTTCAGTGGCACACTTAGAATGTTAGTAAATCACACTTTTGCCTCAATAATGTACAGACAGAATATGTAATACCTCCTATCGCCCTTCTCTAATGAGCATGGATCACTTTCCAGTTTACTTGGTGCTACCATATTATCTGAAAACGACTCTCTTTTCCATTATCTTCTTCCAAAGTATATTTATGAATACTCTTTCCCTGAAATCATGTATTTACAACAATCAAACTTCTTTCAGAATACTTTTCTACTGGACCTGATCCACGCTCATTCCTTCGTAGCATTTCAGATCCACCAACTTGGTCACATTTTTCTCTTCCTTCATATTTTGCCCTGTGTTGACAGCCCCCTTTTCTACCCTGTCCAAGATCACTTTCAGGCTCCCCTAAAAAGCTCTCTTTTTCTACTTTATTCTTCTGATTTCCTTCACTGTATCATTTACCCTCAAAACATCTTATACTTCTATGCTCTATTTTACTCACAAGATCTCTGATCCAACATCATTGAACACATTCAGACCTTCATATAAAACTGTCCTTTTCTCTTGTCTTCTCATTTTCTCCACCATGTACATGTACTCTCATAACACCTTATCATTCTACGGTCAGTTCACCCACTATCTTTGATTCGACACATTTGTTCACTTCATCTTGCCAGATAATTTTTTTTTTTTTTTTTTTTTTTTTGTACTAGACTATTTACCGGCTAGAAATAATGTCATTTTAAATGCCTAGAGAAGGTCGTCATTTCTGACAAACCTGAAATTATTTCATGTATATCAGTTATTCTCCATTGCATACTAGACATTCCGTGATGAAAGATACATATAGTTCCTATGAACGTTTAAATCTTACTATCCTTACCTCTCTCTCTCTCTCTCTCTCTCTCTCTCTCTCTCTCTCTCTCTCTCTCTCTCTCTCTCTCTCAAATGGCAAATTCACACGATTTACGTGACACTTTAATCAGCTGCTTAAGGGTAAGTGCTGTCTCTGTGACATTTTAATTGTTGATTAACCTCTCTGCGTGGATGACAACGGAAAGGGCAAACCAGTGTTGTCTCCAAGTAAGTTCGAAGAGAAAAAGAGGAAATTGCAGAAGGGAAAGGAGCGGATGTAACAGGAAGGAAACCATGAAACGGCGTCTTTGAGAGAGAAAGGTTTTAGCGATCAAGAAAACTCCTCCTGTCGCCTGCAACTCCCTTAACAAGATGATTGACTGATCGATTTTCCTTAACAAAGAAGAGTGGCAACGTGACAGCAGAAGAGACGGAATGTGATTTTCACTGTGCTGATTGGAAGGATACTTTCCCTTCTGTCTCATAAATTCCTCTTCAGAATTTCTCAGATCAGGGCAGAGAGAGAGAGAGAGAGAGAGAGAGAGAGAGAGAGAGAGAGACAGACAGACAGACAGAGAGAGATTATAAATCGGGAAAGTAACTTTATATTTATATGATCGTAGTCAAGTAGTCAATGCGCCTTTGTTGACATAAGTAGTGAATTAATACCTAGTAGTCAGTTCACTGTGGTGAATCGTAACTCGGGTGACGAAGGCGTGGCGCTGAGAACTAATAGGCTAGCATCCTCTGGAATCACTCTAATTTTTCATATCCTTAGTAATTTGGAATTTATTTCTACTTTCTACAAAACGACATTATACCCGAAGATAGACGAGCTGTAATTCCTAATTGCGAAACTGTAAGAGTTAACTACTGCAGTTAATTATATTGCTCTAAAATTGCTTTTAAATGAACATCAGCGACGAAAATCATTCCTCTGAAGGTTTAAGCAAAAATAATCCCTAAAGGTCGTCTTCTTGGATGATTCCATTTATTCGAGGATTCAGTCTTTGTTTTCTTTTAAAAAGCGAACAAGTGAGAAGACATTTTCAAAGCAGGGAGCTTAGTTAGATAAATACACAAAATCATGGAAATTACTCTGTGAATGTGAAATCGAAAAGCTCCTTTCGTCGGTAGGGTTTGCTTCACTTCGAATCGAGGAGCTGATACATGTGCACATTAAGTGAACATTATAGTCAGCTCAAGTTCCCTTTTCAAATTACGGAAGAAAAAATATGCAAATGTGTTCGGCCGAAATGGAACAAAGTCGTAAATTATTAATTTCATGCAGCATCTTTCCTTTTGTATCTTTTATTCTGAGATCCATTAGTTTACAGACCTCTCTCTGCGTTAACTTCGCTGTATAGCAACTTTTTACTCTCTCTTGAGTTCCTGTTCACATTCTCCCCTCTATTTTTATAAGTTACCTTCTTCCTATCTCTCTCGTTCTTCTTGATTACCCAAAACATGCTTATTAAATGTATTATACTATATTATGAAAATTTACACACTGCCTGTAGGCGCAGTTACGCTGATTTTTGTTTCCAGCGAGATTATCATAACGATAAGTTAAAGAAAACAGAAAAGACTGCGAGACGAAGCGCTCTGTCGGCGAAGGAAAGGGACGAATTAGATTAGATAACAGAAGAAGGTTCGTGAGAGAAATGTCGGAATAAATACAGCAAGGTCAGAACAAAAGAAAAGTATAAAGGACGAGGGATGAAGAGTAAACAGAATGCAGGGAAAGAGCAAAAGACTGAAGTATTGCAAGGAGAGTAAGTTTTCTTTTCCAGCGAAATGATTGCTAAGAAGAAGAATCCTTTTTCGCTTCTAATACCTTGTCATCCTCGAAGAAAAGCGCTCTTCTTCAAATCTGGGAAGTATATTTGTGGTTCAAAACATAAACAAATGGCCCTTCATTCGCGAGTAAAAGATGGTATTTATCTTTTCAGAAACCATTCCATTCGTGCTTTTGCATATTAAAGAGCCATTTCCCAGGACGCGATATCTTGGGAAACGTTATTACTTAAGACATGAACACATTTAGCCTGACAGATGGCTCAGAAAGCACCTCAAATCAATGGAGCCTTTGACTCAGAACTGAATTAGAGGGGAAGTCTATTCTCTCTTAATCAAAGATCACAAGGACAGTCTGAAAGGCCATTGGTGCTTGGGAAAAATCTTGAACAGTTGATTCGTTCAGAAATGGCTGTCTCATTTATTTAAGTAACCTTTGTAAGGAATAAGTTTTGGATGGTTTCAAATACAAAAGAACTTCAGTAACTCCATTCGTCTTCATGCAATGCTTGAATTTAAGACACTCTTCTTACGATGCACAAACTATGAAAATTTTTTTTTACTTCACTGGTGCTCTCCGATTGGTAGTTTTGTTGGAATCCCAACAACAAGTAATCAGGGTATGTTACCTATATCGTAATCTCTTAATTTCAAACCAATGCAAACGCTGATTTGACCTACGTGACCGAACATCAACTCTCAATGTGCAAAATTTCCAGACATTTAACTGCTTGGTATGTCTACAAAGAGGTTTACCAAGACACAAAATACCATACGCTTCTATTATATATATATATATATATATATATATATATATATATATATATATATATATATATATATATATATATATATATATATATATATATATATATATATATATATATATATATATATATATATAAGCATTGAGCTACAAGCGTCCTTTAATATCCAATTCTCTCTACCTCGGAAATAATATATTTTCATATATGTTACCCGAAGGTATATTTTCTAGTTGATAATAAGTTCGTCGGCCGTGTGGTTAAAATCGCGCCATTGTGGTCCTGAGTTCTTGTCTTCCGTGGTTCGAGCCCACGAGACGACGAACTTACTATCAACTAGAAAATTCCCCTTCGGGTAACATATATGAAAATATATTATTTAAGAGGTAGAGCAAACTGGATATTAAAGGGCGTTTGTAGCTTAATACATGTATATGAATCACGGTGATGTGATAAAAATTCATTCATATATATATATATATATATATATATATATATATATATATATATATATATATATATATATATATATATATATAATCAGAAAGCTACAAACGTCCTTTAATATCCAATTCACTCTACCTCGGAAGTAATATATTTTCATATATGTTACCAAAGGGGAATTTTTTGTTGATAATAAGTCCACCGTCCCGTGGGGTCGAACCAGCGACGGACGAGGAATCAGGACTACAGTGACACACTAACCAGTCGGCCACAAGAGAGGGTATAAGTGAATACCATCTCCCATCAACCTACCCGTCGAACTCAGGTGTTTTGCGTTTGGAGACGATATCCACCCACCTCTGCCATGTTGACCGTGTAGTGCGTTTGTCGCACGTAGCCATATTATGACTATTTATCACATCACCGTGTGATGTGATAAATAGTCATATATATATATATATATATATATATATATATATATATATATATATATATATATATATATATATATATATATATATATATATATATATATATATATTAAGGCCTTTCCTTTGCAATACACTTTCATTCCATCTACTGAGTAGTTTCTATACATTTCTCCTTTCCTTTCTCCTACAATTCTAACTAACAGTCTCTGTTCACCAGTCCGCGTCTTCTGTCCTCCTCAAACATCTGAACCATAGCAAAACATAAGTTAACCTTTTTGATACTACTACCATCCCAAAAGTATAGAAAACTTTTCTTTTTTTCCTATTACTACAGATACACTACGCAACCAGTTCATCTCAACAACTTCAGTCTTTTTCTTTGAAGCAAGTTCAACATCTATCTTTTTCACTTCCATAAAGAGAAGTTGATTCAACGATTCACCCTTACGCTTCACCCTAGGCTTCACAGGTACTACAAATCCCTTCCCGGTCTTTTAAATCACCTTGCTGCATCGTTACATCGCCTGTTTTGTTATTCACTCTTTCATCATCTATTATATTTACTCCTAAAAAGCTATACAAAACAAAGGCTTTCATTCTATCAGTATTTATCTTCACATTGATTCTTGTACTCCTGACTCATTTACCACCAGAATCCTTCCTTGCCTACATTCCTTCTTGACTTAATGCTCCTGTCAATATTTTCAAACTTGTTCATTAGTGTCTGTGGAGGTATGTATATATATATATATATATATATATATATATATATATATATATATATATATATATATATATATATATATATATATATATATATATATATATATATATATATATATATATATATATATATATATATATATATATATATATATATATATACATATATACATATATATATATATATATATATATATATATATATATATATATATATATATATATATATATATATATATATATATATATATATATATATATATATATATATATATATATATAAATATATATATATATATATATATATATATATATATATATATATATATATATATATATATATATATATATATATATATATATATATATATATATATATATATATATATATATACATATATATATATATATATACATATATATATATATACATATATATATATATATATATATATATATATATATATATATATATATATATATATATATATATATATATATATATATATATATATATATATATATATATATATATATATATATATATATATATATATATATATATATATATATATATATATATATATATATATATATATATATATATATATATATATAAATATATATATATATATATATATATATATATATATATATATATATATATATATATATATATATATATATATATAAATTTCTGACTCACGTCGGGATCGAACCCAGGTCTCTCAGGTGGAAAGCAAGGGCGTTACCCACTGGGCCATACAAGTCTAAAAGAAGTTGGAACCTGAGAGCAACTGCACCCAAGGAATTACCTGGGCAAGCCAACTGCTTGCATACCAGCGAGTTTTCCCCCAACTTCCCGACTCAGCAATGACCCAATAGACAACATTTCATTCGAATTATCCCTTCTGAGTGAATAAGATAGAAATCATCAACACACAATCACGTGTGGAACAGAAATAAATTTCTGACTCACGTCGGGATCGAACCCAGGTCTCTCAGGTGGAAAGCAAGGGCGTTACCCACTGGGCCATACAAGTCTAAAAGAAGTTGGAACCTGAGAGCAACTGCACCCAAGGAATTACCTGGGCAAGCCAACTGCTTGCATACCAGCGAGTTTTCCCCAACTTCCCGACTCAGCAATGACCCAATAGACAACATTTCATTCGAATTATCCCTTCTGAGTGAATAAGATAGAAATCATCAACACACAATCACGTGTGGAACAGAAATAAATTTCTGACTCACGTCGGGATCGAACCCTGGGTTCGATCCCGACGTGAGTCAGAAATTTATTTCTGTTCCACACGTGATTGTGTGTTGATGATTTCTATCTTATTCACTCAGAAGGGATAATTCGAATGAAATGTTGTCTATTGGGTCATTGCTGAGTCGGGAAGTTGGGGAAAACTCGCTGGTATGCAAGCAGTTGGCTTGCCCAGGTAATTCCTTGGGTGCAGTTGCTCTCAGGTTCCAACTTCTTTTAGACTTGTATGGCCCAGTGGGTAACGCCCTTGCTTTCCACCTGAGAGACCTGGGTTCGATCCCGACGTGAGTCAGAAATTTATTTCTGTTCCACACGTGATTGTGTGTTGATGATTTCTATCTTATTCACTCAGAAGGGATAATTCGAATGAAATGTTGTCTATTGGGTCATTGCTGAGTCGGGAAGTTGGGGAAAACTCGCTGGTATGCAAGCAGTTGGCTTGCCCAGGTAATTCCTTGGGTGCAGTTGCTCTCAGGTTCCAACTTCTTTTAGACTTGTATGGCCCAGTGGGTAACGCCCTTGCTTTCCACCTGAGAGACCTGGGTTCGATCCCGACGTGAGTCAGAAATTTATTTCTGTTCCACACGTGATTGTGTGTTGATGATTTCTATATATATATATATATATATATATATATATATATATATATATATATATATATATACGAGGTATGTTCAATAAGTAATGAGAAAATGTCAGGAGAGACCCTATTTATTTTCATAAGCTTACACAATTTGTCTCCTTCTAAATAATTGCCTCTCGCAGCTACACATTTCTGCATGCGTCTCTCCCAATCCTGGAAGACCTACTCAAATTAATTTTTCAGTAGTCCCTTCAGGTAACTTTCCGATGCCTCCTTCAGCTCCTCGGTTGACTGGAATCTGGTTCCCCTGAGGCTGTCTTTCATGTGTGGAAAAAGGAAGAAGTCACAAGGGGCTAGGTCAGGGCTGTAGGGTGGGTGCTGTACCACTTTCATTCCCCTGTCGGCCATCCAGGTGGCCACCAGCGTCGACTTGTGGCATGGGCCATTGACTTGGTGGAATCACCACTGACCACTCCTCCACTCCTCTTCGGTCAGAACTGTCTCTACTGTGCCAATACTAATACCAACAGCTTCAGATAGCATCCTCACAGATATTCGACGGTTTTGCATCACTAACCTTTGCACTTCCTCAATGTTTTCCTCCTTGCGTTCACTTTTCGTTGTTCCAGATCTGGGTTCATCCTCAACCTGTTCATTTCCGTCAGAAAATCTGTTAAACCACCGATAGAAACTTGCTTGGCTCATCTGTTCATCCCCATAGGCCTCCTTTAACATTCCATAAGCTTCTTGTTTCGTTTTCTTAAGTTTAACACAAAATTTGATGGCGTTGCGTTGCTCCATGTTTCGCTGCATTTTGACCAGTGTTCAGAGATCGGCAAACAGGATCAGATTGGTTCCACCACGTTCACCGCTGCACTCAGACTTACAAATATAGAAAGTTGCCAATTTGTCATTTTATGGAATATATGTATGTGTACTTCACCATGGAGTAGTATTTTGATCAAATCATATTTAGTGTCTCGCCTGACATTTTCTCATTACTTATTGAACATACCTCGTATATATGTGTGTGTGTCTGTGTGTGTCCTGTGTTTGTAAATATACCTCCAAACGTACATATATATATATATATATATATATATATATATATATATATATATATATATATATATATATATATATATATATATATATATATATATATATATATATATATATATATATATATATATATATATATATATATATATATATATATATATATATATATATATATATATATATATATATATATATATATATATATATATATATATATATTTATGTTTTTTTTTCCATTTCTTTTCATGTTTCTCTTTGACTTGTAATTCTAAAGGGTTGAAGGTCGCTAATGAGCAGCCGGGGCAAGTTGCAGATCATTGCAATTGCCCAAAATGCTCTAATATATACACATCGCAAAGACCAGACGTGGGACAGGGTAAGCCAGGCATTGGTTAATCTTCACTCGACATGCATACCTATGTGTTCCCTGAAACTACTTATCTCTATCTGACATGAAAAGTAGGATACGTATGTAAACAAATTAGGTATGATCTGGGCGAGATTTGAATAAGAGAATGAGCATTACGAATGTTCTTACCAGGCCCAAGTCAGGGCAATTCTGGTTAAAGTTTAAGTCTCCTCTCTCAAAGGAAGGAAGGCAGAGGAGGAGCACAAATAATAAGACCATCGATTCAAGAGCCTGATAATGAAATTCTGAAATCTCTCTCTCTCTCTCTCTCTCTCTCTCTCTCTCTCTCTCTCTCTCTCTCTCTCTCTCTCTCTCTCTCTCTCTCTCTCTCCCCTCCAATAAGTAGTAAGAGGATCTGCGCTCAAGTTGACCTTAAATATCCATCTTCGTCTCTCAGGACGCACAATGCTTTTTATGGTCCTTTTCTTGAGGATTTCCAAAATTTTTCAGCCTTTCGCTGAGGGAGGTTCATACACATTCAGTATTGGTATACAACGGGCGAAACTTTTTTACTCTAAAAATTCAGGCACCTGTAGAAATAACACAGAACAAAAATTTTGTATTTCATAAGATGAAAGTAAATTGATACTAATGCTGATGGAGAAACAAATCCACAGCTGCTTAACTGTAAAGATATATTTTATAAATAAAAGTCTTCAGAGAGCTGTCGAGAATCTGTTCGATTCTCCTTTCCAATCCGACACAGAAGAAAAGACGTAAGACAAGCGAAGCTGTTTACAAAATAATGAAACTGGTTATTAGAGTATCAAATTCAAACCTTGAAAAAGTTCTCTTTCTCAAGAGTTTTAGATTGTTCAAGTTCACATGATTAGATTTTTTTCATTTTTCCGTATATATTTTTCTCTCGATTACTGTTCCTTAAAACAACGACGTATTTGTGCGCAGGATATATTATTGTCTACTTCATCTCTTCAAGAGACGCGCAGTTATGATTTACAAATACTGAACCACATATATCACTTAATATCGAGTTTACTATATAGTGTAAGCAAATTAGGGTTGAACCCGGAAGTAATTAGCATAAAGACATATTTGGTACCATTAGAATAGCATTTTTTGCGTCACTTTATAGAGGGATGAAGAAATTTGTTTTTATTTAGCATTTCCCAACGTTTTGTGAGAGAGAGAGAGAGAGAGAGAGAGAGAGAGAGAGAGAGAGAGAGAGAGAGAGAGAGAGTGTGTAATTGTCATTGTGAGTGGTTGAGTGGTTCGGTTGTTGGAGTTGGTTTTACGGCTGTCTCTCTGTCTGTCGGTCTGTCGGGAGTTTTTCGTTTTTTTTTTGGGGAGGTCTTGGGCAGTTGAGGTCCAACCTTGAAAGTGAACGGGAATTCGTCTGGCTTTTGTTTTTTTCAGTACCGATATTGATGGTGCATGTGTCTCTTTTTTTTTGTTCGTTGTTGGTGGAGGGTTTGGTTGAAATTTTTGTTTTTGTGGTTTCTGTGTGCTGTGATTGGCGACCGTGGACCTTTACCCATCTCCAGCAACCGAAGATCAGGGTGAGTGTTGTTTTGTTTGAGGGTTAGAATTCCGCCACATAATATTTGGCGCCCAACGTGGGGCAGCTGGTATTGCAGCTGCAAGTGAGATTGGTGGCTGGTAGTGTGACTGAAGAGAAGGATGGAAGAGGAACTGGTAAGGTTGAGAGAGGAGAATACGTGGTTGAGGGGTGAGAATGAGAGATTGAGGAGTCAGTTGGAGGAGGTGGAGGGAATACTAAGAAGTGCAAAAGAAGAAATGAAAGGGGAGATGAAAGAGTCAGAAGAGAGAATGGAAGAGAGGATGGAAGAGAGGATGGATAAAAAGTTGGAGGGAATGATGAAAGGTGTGGAAGAAATGGTGAAAGGTATGTTCAAGGGTGTTTTTGGAGAAGGGGCTGTTGGAGGCAGGTTCTCTGGAACGTGTGAAGGGGCAAGAGAGAAAGAAAAGGAGGAAGAAGTGAATGGAAGCGTGAGTGATGAAAGTGATATGGGAATAGGAAGTAAGAAACGAGGGAATGAGAGGCAGGGTAAGGAAAAGAGGAATGAAAAGCAAGGGAAGGAACAGAGGGAAAGTAAGGATAAGTCAGGGGAAGAAAAAGGGAAGAAGGGAAAGGGAAAGGAAACTGGTAAGAAGGGAAAGGAAGTGGGAAAGGCAGGAAAGAAGGGAGAGGGTGAAGGCAGTAGTGATAGTGAGGTGGATGGAGGTGAGTGGATAAAAGTGGATAAAAAGAGGGGGAAGAAGAGTGTAATGAGTAAGATGAATGTAAGTGCAGAAGTGGACTCTTTGTATTCGGAAGAGGGTATGAAAGGACAGAGCGAAAGTAGCGAAAGTGAGAGTGAAAGTGAGAAAGAAGTGAGAAAGGCTATGTATGTGAGGGAGGTACCCCGGTGTGAAAAGTATAATGAGTATGGAAGTAGGGATGTGCATGATTTCTTTAGGGAGTATGAAAGGTTTTGTCAGGATAAGTATGGGGAAAGTAAGAGAGTATGGGCACGAGAATTAGGAGAGTATTTGACTGGGTTTTTACTTGACATGTATAGGGTTATTATGAGTGTGGGAGATGTTGAGTATGACAAGGTGAAAGCTAGATTAGTTGAGCAAGCGAGGCGTATGAAAGCGAGTGTTAAGTATAAGAGGAAGAATGAATTTGATGAGGCAAGAATGAAAGCTGGGGAAACTTTGTCACTGTATGCTTGTCGGTTGGAGACGTTGGCAAGGAAGAAGTTTGGGGATGATGGGATAGATGAATGTAAGGAGTTAGTACGGAAGTTGTTAGGGACAGTGCCAGATGGAGTTAGAGAATTTGTGAACTTGAAGCGGAAGGAGAAGAAAAGATGGACGAATGAAAGGTTGACTTGGGGAGAAATTTTGGAAATTGTAGAAGATTATGAGCTTGACAGGGTTATAAAAGAGAGCAGAAGTGTAAGTGTAAGGGCTGGGGTAGATGAGAGAGTACCAGAGTTTGGAAGCTTTAGGGATGCAGTGTTGAGGGGCCCAATGAGAATGGCCGATAGTGTAATAGATAGGAGTGTAAGAGCAAGTAATGTGGAGGTGCCAGTGAGGATGAATGGTGGGTTTGTAAGGGAACAACGGGTTGGACGGGTTAGGGATAGTAGTGTACAAAGGGGAAGGTCGATGAGTGGAAGTCAAGCGAAGTGTTTTAGATGTGGAAAGGAAGGACATACAAAGAATGAGTGTAGGTGGGCTATAGGAGCGTGTTTCGGGTGTGGGCAACCGGGACATTTGGTAAGGGAGTGTACGAAAGATAGGGGGGTTAAATGCTACCGGTGCGGACAGGTGGGTCATGTTGCTAATGGTTGTAGGGGTACCCGAGTGAATGTAATATGTGGCAACTGTGGTAAGAATGGGCATTATGCGAGAATGTGTTCAGAACCGAGAGCGAAGTGTGTCGAATGTGGAATGGAAGGGCATGTATCAAGTGTATGTAGACGAAAGAGGGTGACTGTGACAGCGAATTCGGGAAACTGAGTGTGAAGGGGGTTCAAATGGGTG
Source organism: Macrobrachium rosenbergii (assembly GCA_039081455.1). NCBI lineage: Eukaryota > Metazoa > Arthropoda > Malacostraca > Decapoda > Palaemonidae > Macrobrachium > Macrobrachium rosenbergii. Next base: position 92,274 of record JANJGK010001874.1, read on the forward strand.
GATCCTCCAGGATGCAAGCGGTGCGTGTGATGCATGTACGTGAGGGGTTGTTGCATGAGGATCAGCAATTTGTTTTGATAGAGTATGGTAAAAAACGTAAGAAAGGGAAGAACGTAAGTAAACTGAATGGTCGTAAGTTGTGTGATAGGGGTGTGAGTGCCAAAGTGGAAATGAGTGATAAAGCGTGTAATACGGATGAATGGGATGGTATGGATAGAACGTATAGCATATGCGGGTTTGATATAACTGAGTTGACTGAACGTGTAGGGGTTAGTGAACGGTTGGAGGTGAGCGAAAGTGTAAGGGTAAGAGAGTGTAGCAGTGATAGACGAGTGATTGAAAGCATGAATGAATCGTTGCAAGAATTGGAAAGGTCAATGAGCGAATGGGATGGGTTAGTTGAAGAATTGGGGGAGGTATTTGGGAACGAGTTAGAGGGTATAGATGAGATTGTGGATGAAATTGAGAGTGGTAATAGTGAAGAAGATAGCGTGAATCTGAGAGAGAATGGAGGAGAAAATGTAAATCTGAATCTTGCTGGAAGAGAGAGCGAGTCTGAGAGAATGATTGCGTGCCCGCGAACGCGATCTAGAGGACCTGCTAGTGAGCATCCGTGGGTGTTGCGTAAGGCGATTTGAAAGGGGTGTGAAAGGTGTTGGTTGGGAAATGCTAAAAGGGGGGAGAAATATAGAGGGATGAAGAAATTTGTTTTTATTTAGCATTTCCCAACGTTTTGTGAGAGAGAGAGAGAGAGAGAGAGAGAGAGAGAGAGAGAGAGAGAGAGAGAGAGTGTGTAATTGTCATTGTGAGTGGTTGAGTGGTTCGGTTGTTGGAGTTGGTTTTACGGCTGTCTCTCTGTCTGTCGGTCTGTCGGGAGTTTTTCGTTTTTTTTTGGGGAGGTCTTGGGCAGTTGAGGTCCAACCTTGAAAGTGAACGGGAATTCGTCTGGCTTTTGTTTTTTTCAGTACCGATATTGATGGTGCATGTGTCTCTTTTTTTTTGTTCGTTGTTGGTGGAGGGTTTGGTTGAAATTTTTGTTTTTGTGGTTTCTGTGTGCTGTGATTGGCGACCGTGGACCTTTACCCATCTCCAGCAACCGAAGATCAGGGTGAGTGTTGTTTTGTTTGAGGGTTAGAATTCCGCCACAACTTCATAGTTTTTGGTGAAATATTTTCACAAATATAAACGTAAAGAGTGGTTTTTAGTGTTTTTTTTTTATTTTTTTTTTTTTTTACTTTTCGTTTGCATCATTATTGCATCAAATGTACTACATTTAACAGGGATCTTATTATACTTTTAGTATTATCATAAAAATAGTTTTTACAGTTTCTAAATACCAATATATTGAAGAAATAGCAGTTTTTTTATCAAAAGGATCCTGTAATTTTTTTTATTTTTGGTGAGTAAATTAATAAAATTTTAGGAATGAAATTAGAATCTGTTTTATTCTATGCAAATTTCGCTTTTAAGTGTTGCTTTGATAATTTATATTTTTTTCTTTAATTTATTGTAGTTCCATCTTTTGATATCACAGGTTATAAAGTGGACAAGAAAAGATTAGTGATGGATTGTGAAAAAGGAAACAGTTCTAAGACGCAAGATCATACAACCACGGATGAAGCTTACATGAATACTGCTGTATTAAATGCAAAGATCCCCAGTCATAACATGAAGATCTCACAGCTGTGAAGAAAGGAGTGGAAAAGCTCGCTGAATATAGCAAATCAATAGGTGATTATCAAATAACTTATATGCTTTTGACAAGGAAAGCAAGTGGAACAATAATTCGTATTCCCAGAGATTGCCAGAAAAGTGTATACAATGAAATGAAACAAAAGTCACCAGAGCCAACTGAGAGCAAGATGAAAATGCAAAAATTGGCAACAAGACGATCTGAGGTACCCAAGTTTAATTGGAAGAAACAGTGCATATTATGTGAGAAAGTGTGTTCACGAAAGAAACCACCCTGATCACACTGATTGGCGGCAAGTTCAAGTACTTCCAGTGCGGGAAACTTTGCTCTCAATCTGCTCTTCTAGAAATGATCAACTCGCAGAAAATGTGAAAAGGAGGCTATTTGATTGTATTGATTTGGTAGCAGCTGACGCACGATATCACTTTCATTTTCGAAATGAATTGAAGAGAAATATACCAGCAAGTTCTACACCTGGAAGACCAAATGATCAAGATAGGATGGCTTATTTCAATGTAGTTTGCACTTGGTTGGAATCTGATGCTGAAATCCACACAGTGACTGAGATCTACAATGGAATGGTAGAAATAGCTGGCTCTGAGGATAGTGTGTATAGTCAGAAATGGCTGAAAACCAAGTTAAAGCAAAGGTATGGAGGCCACATTACTATTTATGATGGGGAGGGTAAAAGTAGCAAGACTTGTTTCCGTAACATGATGGAATGATTAATTAATGACAAATGGTACCAGGATCGAAAGTCTAGTACTCAGGATGAAGCTGAAAGAATAATATCAATGGCTGCAAATTTTATGTTAGATGATATTCGATCTAGCAGTTTCGACTGTACCCAACAGCAGAAAAGATGCAGAGCACTGAACATGCATTGGAATGGATTCCTTGGAAACTGCAATTGCTTATGCAGTGTATTTGTAAAAATACATTAAAGCAATGCAGTATTGGTCAAGCATTAGTTAGCGCCACCCGTCCAGGATCATCTGTACCACCCATACTTTTTGGGCTGGGTGTAGATGTTGACCATGTCTTTGGATCAAGGTGGCTTATTGATCAGCTTAACAAATTAGGTTTTTGTGTGAGCATGGATGAAGTAACCAGGTATAAACAATCTGCTATGGAAAATAACATCTATGACAAAGAAGTTAGCAAATCAGCTGAATCGTTTACCCAGTGGTCAGCTGACAACGTCGATCACAACGTCAGAACCTTGGATGGAAAAGGCTCCCTACACAGCATGGGCATAATACTGTCGACCACTAGTCAGCTTGGTTCTTCATATCCAACAAGTCATTCTCCAATCAAACACAACAAACTGAAGGAGGTAGAAGATGTGATTAAACAAAAAGGCATTCCAACCATAAACTATTTATCATCATCAACAACTGGACTGTCAAAACTGATCTTCAAGGAAAGGTATACGCTGGATCTTATGCAAGACATTCATTCTCCCGTCCAACTAGATTTACTCTGGAGCAGTGCTATATTCTTGAAAGATAAGGGAACTCGTCCAAACTGGTCTGGCTATACGACTGAAGTCTGTGGAGGAGAATATCCTGAAAAATCTTCTGTGTCCCTTCTTCCAATAATTGATGTAAACCCTTCAGATCTCTCATGCATTTACTCAACATTATTATTCATCATAGACCAGTCCAAATCTCTGAAAGTTCAAACACCTGTGGTAACTTTTGATCAGCCACTTTGGTTAAAAGCAGTGGAGGTAGTGCACGCAAAATCACTGAATGTGGTTTTGATCTTGGGTGATTTTCATCTCATGATTAGTTTCCTTGGAAATATTGGTTACATTATGAAAGGGTCTGGAATTTCTAAGGCACTCAGCACTGTGTATGGTAACAATGCAGTGGAACACATGCTGTCTGGAAAAGTAATTTCAAGGGCTCTTAGAGGTCACTTTCTTATCACCTCAGAACTTCATTCACAGATTTTGTCTATATTTTTTCCAGCTCATATTGATAGAATTGAAATGAGTACAGAGGAGGAGGGCGAAGAATATAGACAAGATAGTGATGTGAGCAGCTCTGAAATGGATATCTCTATTAAAAGGGACCCTGCATTTAAATTTGTAGAACCTTTAACAACAGAACAAGTAGAAAACCTGGAATTGATTGACAGGAAACCTCATGAGGATACAATAAATTTTGAAGTACATCTTCAAACATCAGAGGAGCTGATCCAGCTAGAAGATCAGCTGAAAAGATATAAAGATTACCCTGCTATACAATCTAGAACAGCAAAATTCTGGCTCCAGTATATTGATGTCCTAAACCTGTTCATACATGCAGAAAGGACAGGAAAATGGGCACTGCATCTAAGTGCTCTGAGCAAGATGATTGATCTGTTTGCTGCGACAGGTCACTACAATTATGCCAAGTGTACAAGACTTCATTTACAACAAATGCTTGAATTAGAAGCAACGCATCCTTGGGTGAACACAAACTTCTTGAAGCACGGTTACCACATGGTACAAAGAAGTGACCGTTTTTGGGCAGGATTGTGGACAGATCTGGTGATAGAGCAAGTCTTGATACGATCACTGAAAAGTCGTGGGGGGTCTCACCCATGGCTGAGGTGTATCTGAATCTGTTAGATTGTTGTGGGTGAAGACGATACATCATTGTGTGAGTATTCACAATGCTATGAGTGACCTTACAGGGCTTCTACACAAAACTAGCGAGCAGCATGCAGAATTAGGACGGCCTCAAATAAAGAGAGATAATGATGACTTCCGGACGATCATCAACTGGTTCTATTATCATAACCCTTTTTCTGTGGAGGATCCAAATTTACAGTCTCTCCATGGGTTTAACAGCTAAGGATGAAAATGGAATTAACTACGACATTGCAGACAGTGTTGGTAGATCAATTCAAATCATACTAGATAATGAGTGTTTTGAGGATGTCAAATTTTGTAGAAAAGACCAAGTGAAAACCCTGGACTCTTTACTGCCTAGCATTACAATCAGAAAAAGGTCTTGCACATCGATCCTGTAATACACTTCAAAGGGTTGACAGCCATTCTACAAATAGAGGAGCATGTAGTGGAGCACTTCAAATATGAGCTTACCCCAGGGCCAACAGCATTGTTCAGAGATGGGATAATGCGCAAGGTCAACAAGTCCATTTTGAGAAATTCAATCTTGGACAGCATTGAAAGCAACAAAGTTACCACTCCCACAGTGTACATAGTTGATGGAGGCGCACTTCTGCACAAAGTAAAATGGGAACCTTATTCTGAGTATGTGCAGTAAAATATACGAGTTATGAAAGGTGCTGTGTGGTTTTTGATGGTTATTCAGAAGACATATTTATCAAGTGCAGTGAACGTGCTCACAGAGGTTTACAAACTGCATCATCAAATGTTACCATTAGTGAAAGGATGGCTGTCACAACCTCAGGTGAAATGTTCCTACGCAATACATCAAACAAGGAGCAACTCATTCAGTCACATGGTGCATACCTTGAAGCTAGTGGTGTAGAAGTTGTCTACAGCCATGGTGATACTGATATCATGATAGTTGAAAAGGCCCTTGAGATGTGCTTGTTTTTTTGATATCACACTGGAATGAAACACTACATGACATAATCTTCTGTGATGAGCATAAGGAGAAATCCTCTAGAATACTTGAAACATACAGCCTTCAAGAACTTGTTGGAAGCTGTAACTACAAAAAGCACATCCTATTTGCCCATGCTTGGACTGGGTGTGATTCAACTTCAGCTATGTACAGGCAAGGTAACTCTAAATCATTTTAGGCTCTTGATAGGGGTAGTTTAAAATACCTGCATATTGCTTTATATCGGATATGATTATAATTATGGTATATTGACCTACATTTGAAAGATGATATATTCGCTGCAAAACTAAAAAAACTGTCAGCCATATTAATGAAACCCCTCACTTTTCAAGGAAAGATCAAGATCTTGAAGTTGTTTGAGAATGATGATATGCATGATCTTGCAAAACTGTTTGGACAACTAGACTCCACACACAATAGCATTGCTCATGCAGGATTCCACATCACAATCAAAAGGTTTGTGAAAAGATATTTTGTCCAGCAAGGATGAATATACTTGCTTCATTAACTTTTTATTAAATGCAATAAAAAACTGAAGTCAAAGAGTAGAATTTTTGTATCACAATCCCATATGCAAGATAAAATTTCAATGCCCAGTATTCAAAACAAGTTAGAAATCAGTTTATATCAGAGCTCTTAGCAGAATTTTCATCCTTTTCTAGTTATCGAGGCAAATCATCAGATACATTGTCATCTCTCCGGTATGCCAAGTTCATGAAACTTTACCCCTAACTGACAATGCATTGAAGTTTCATGTATATCGAGTCCACCTTCAAGTTGCACAATGGAAAATTCTCAGTTCTAACCGCCTTCACCCTCTGCATTTGGGGTGGTCTCTAAAGAATGGAATTATGGCACTTGTGATGACAGATCTTGAGCCTGCCCCAGAGAGAGTCTTGCGATTTATTAGATGCAAATGCAAAATTTCAAACAAAAATGTGTGTTCTGGAAATATCTGTTCCTGTGTTCGTAGCGGCTTGAAATGCGTATCAGCATGTAGTGGCTGTCAAGGTGAATCATGTTGCAACGGCTCTGTCACACCTGAGCTTCCAATGGATGATGACTATAATGAAATAGACAGAAATTTTTTTTACTTATTTGTGTAGGGGAAACAGTATGATTTTAATCTACATTTTATTCATATGTTTGCTCAATGTGATGATACTCATTATATATACATTAATCATACCAATACTACTTAGATTTCTTTAAAAATGGGTCAATTGTAAATATTATGACAAGATCATACTAAGTGAAAATTTCTTGTAAAATAAGGTCATAAAGATTTTCTTAACAAATAAAAAGGAATTTGCTGAACCAGAGTAGCTACATGTATATAATGGCGAAAAATATCCTCAAAAATTGAGTGAAAATCTGCTAAAGACCATAGTTCACGTTTGCACTTGTTGTTTTTTCACCAAAAGCTATGAAGTGAGGCTTTTAGTGAGTTAATCTACATGAAATTGTGGATCTTATGGTACCAAATATGGCTTTTTGCTAATTACTTCCGGGTTTGACCCATTTTTGGGCTAATTTGCTTAGACTAATACCTCGGGAAGAACTTACGTCTATGTGGTAATTTAAAAGGTAAGTGCTTCTACCAGGCCAGGCGAATGGCCAGGTCGACTGTCTATTACTGTAACTAAAATAAAGTCCCAGATTCGAATCCTGGCAAGGGGCAGAAGCACTCATCAATTAGAATTCCCTTTGCGTGTTATTCCCAAAGTATAGTGAATTCCATATTTTACTTTTGGATTAATATTTATGAGCCCAAAAGATACGTAAAAATGACAAAACTCCATGACTATGACTTATTTGTGTCATTGCTTCCGCTCTAATGGATTTGGAGCTGTTCTTTGGTAGCAATTACCATCAGATCTTACCTGTTATAATATACAATAGATCGCCTACTTCCAATATATTTCCTCCACTTTATTTACGTACTAAAAGAGTTTGCTTTTAGTCGACGTACATTAGACAATTTTCATAAATACTTTAACTTTTTACTTCATGAAAAGAGCTAATTCCTTTTATTGTCATTCAATCTTCCGTTTTATTGGGTATATGGATATCTGATTAACAGATTTTTTCGAAAAAAACTATACGATACAAACAATAAAATAAACACAATTGCATACTGAGAGGTTGGAAAAGAAAGCACAATATGATTCCTAGAATCGGAGTTTTTTCATATTTTCCCTAAAAAATAAGTAAGTAAAGTAAATCTTGCTTAGTGTCTGCTTTATTCCCGATAAAAAGAAATGACTAAAAAACTCTTTATGGATTTTGCATATTGTGAACTTTGTATTACAACTGATTCATCGCAATTAATTTTGTTGTATGTTGCAACAGTTGTAAAGTTCTGAAATTCTTAGTGTAAACCTCTAATGGTATTAAAGCATGAGCAATGTTGAAGAATACAAAGAGATTCCATAGCACATCTTTTCCATACCACTGCCATTAGATAGACTTTCAAAAGCAGAAATGCATCCATGAGTGTTGAGCCAACCAATCTTTAAGGAAGCTACGAGGTGTTGAATGCGTATCAAGTAGAAAGTACTGCATCAGTTGAAGCGAATGATTTACTCGATTCATAAGATAAAGGAAGAAGTAACACAATCAGTGCTGTGAGAGAATGAAGAAGGGATATACGGCTGTGTTGCTGTACTTGATTATTCCTAATGATCAGGAATTATATAAAAGATAACTGTAATGTATGGAGAGTGAGAGAAGGCTGGTTCAACATGCTGCTATTCAGCTTTCTTTGAGGAAGAGGCTGTCATAAGTTCGACCGAGTTCTATAGTGCAGGTGCCTCATTCTTTCCCTGCTAACAAAATCATTCGGAAGAAAACTGTTTAAGGTAGAGGAAATATTTAAATAGTTTTTCTCAAATGAGGTTCCAATTTGTTTTCACTAATCCATTTACTATTACATCATTATTGAGGGAGACACGGTCTCTTCCTAGAGACCTTCTGTAACCACCTGAGATTCCGAGCAGGAAATTATTTATATGCAAACAGTTTTTTTCATTGTTACAATTTTTTGATTCTTACTATTATTCACAATATTATTGCTGTCATTATCATTATTATCAATACTATTTTTTTCTACTTCTTCAACAATTGTGCGGATTTGTCGATTATCATTTTTATCATGTTATCCTGTGTATCTAGTTTGTGTGTATTTTTTGTGTCTACTTTGTATATTCCATATATATGGCTCAGAACTGAAATAAAGGATATTATTATTATTATTATTATTATTATTATTATTATTATTATTATTATTATTATTATTATTATTATTATCCCTTTGTCAATTATTTGTTTATCTGTTCGCAGTTGTGGTCTGCGACACGTGGGATTCAATTCTCTTTGGCTCAGACATAGAGTTTTGAACAAGGTTTCCGCTTTCAAAATCACCTTTTCAGCCATAAGAAAGCACAAAATAGTAGTAGATCATCCGTTCACTGACCTTCATTTTAAAGTACTCTCATTCTGCTCATACAGACTGGCCTTCTAAATTCTAAATCGTTGTTTAAAAAGGTGAAACAGGAACTGAATAACGACTTGTCTGATACAGAACTGGCATCCATACAATTTGTTTTTAGAAGATATGCAACAGGTCAGCTGCCATTTTACTTCCGTTTGCATTTTCTCTTCTTCTCAAGTGTGTGTTTCTATGTTTGTATTTTTAGTTTGTACTCTCTGTTCTCTATTAGCACTTTTAATCTCAGAGTCCATACCCTGTGTATTCTTAGTTTTAGTACCTTTTTATTTGTTTTACCCATTTTGTTAAAATACAAATGCACGCGCACACACACACACACATATATATATATATATATATATATATATATATATATATATATATATATATATATATATATATATATATATATATATATATATATATATATAATTGTGTGTATGCATGTATGTATGTGTATGGGGACAGAGAAAGGGAAAGCGCTCACATCATTCATTATCCTTTGCCCGATCTGCATCAGTAAACCCGTTTCTCACTCCAGTTGCAATCAGAATGAATTATACGCCATAATTAGTGGGGAATGAATTATTCGGACTTTACGGGTGAGCATAAACCATTCAAAGGACTTTGGCAATTAATTCTTGGTGGAAAGACATAAACTTTATATTAAACAAAAGAATTAAGCGTTTAGATGTTTCCTTTTAAAACCAACATCCAGTGATGCGACGCTCTCAGATTAATTAATATTTCACTAATTAATGACGGGAAAGTTACTCATAGTAGACATAAAAGAACATTTCAAAACTTTCTATTCTGTAATAATGTAAATTTACTTTTAGTATTAAATAAAATATATTTAATTATAATATTGGAGGGATTTTATATTGTAATTTAGAAACGAAATTGCTTAAATATAAAAGCAATTTAAATAGGCTACCATAAAAATGAACTCTGTGTTGCAAAAAAAGAGAGGAAAACTATGTTTTATATATTTTCATCGATATTTATTTATATATTTTCATCGATATTTATTTATATAACTAAACAAAAATTAATTTGAATAGAACCTGAAATTCCTACATCTCCTTAAGCACAAAACGATACAGGCAGCATAAGCAGTATAATAAAAATATTCACACACTCTAGGATTTAAACGTACACGATGAACTGATAGGCTAGTTTTATCGCCGCTACAAAAGGGGTGATAAGTAACAGAAGACCATCGTTTCAAAAAGATAATCATCTAAATGGAGCCATTTTTATTTTCACTGGTATACCAGAAACGTCTGTTCTTAGTTAACAAAGTCTCACAACATTAGAAACTCTGGACGTAATATTATTCCCACTTCAGCTACGGTAAGTATCTGAGATGACCGAAAACAAATCACGCTTAAGCTTTAATAAGTTCCTGAAATCTACTTCTACCGGCCTTGGAGAGAGCCCCAAAATGTCGAATTCTTCAAATTGAAAACGAACAATATAGAAACTTTACTATACAAGACATATAATCCTCTCGAAATAAAATTAGCTGTAAGCTGCTTTAAAAATGAGGTTACCTTATTAACGTACTATGTAAGTACGTGAAACGCTATTTCGCGAAAAAAAAAACATTCAAATAAGTATAGCAAGAGGCTAGTAAAGGGACTGTGCAGATCGTATTACCATTTTTACATGACCCATTTGACAAATAACCTACAAGACAATTGAACGAAGCATTTGCCGATATAGTTTGTATATACTCATGTTAACTCTAAGACCATTTTGTACCAACAACATGACTTGGAGAAGCTTTCAACAAAACTATGGACTTCTTTTTCGTTATAATGCTAAAATCCCTTGAATGAGTCTGTCGTCCATCTGGGGCTGTAAGAACCACCCTTGGTTGAACAAAGGTGTAGCAACATTTGGCTATCGAAACAGGCTTCCCACTGTCACTTCATGTGGAGATGATTGTGACTGTGATACAGAAGCTTTAAGGCTTATCTAAAATGATACTTCTCCGACCAGAGTAATATCATTATTCTGGTTGCAATTTACCAACACTGGAAAACACATCTGGGACGCCAAGCCTCCCCTTAAAATGTAAAACAGTAAGCAACAAATATTTAGCATTGTAATAATGCGTTAAAAGCCGCCAGTAAATGTCACATTTATCCGGAGAATTCATTCAAATTAAAACCCCCAGGGAGAAATGGCGCTCCAACGGTAACTTGAAATATATTCCTTTCAAGGAAAACTTAATGCTAATGTTTTTCGTCTCTAGTACGTATGCAGTCCTGAGATAAGTTTGTTGTTGATGGAACGTTACTTGATTTTCATAACTTAATTACCTTCCTCCAGAGTCTAATTACTCCTTTTATTGTCACCCGTTTATATATTCTATCTTAGTTTTACTCAGTATTGTAGTAACAGTAATTTTCCTTCACGGTGCAATACTCAGCCATTCCACCCAAGATCCCAGCATGCCACACTACCCCAGAAAGTAAGATAACACCTAAACAGTTTATAACGGGAACGACTACTGCGAGACATATCACAGAAGTTATGTGGTATCTTCCCCGAATGGGTTATTCGCTGTTTAATATTTGAAAATCTCCAATATCAAGCGCATTGTTCTTGAAAGACTATTATACACAATATATAGCAAAGTGCAAACCGTTAAGAACTGAGGATTAAGTCAACTCCTGCACATTTACATATCCTAAAAGACAAAGATTCGAGTCCCGGTCAGGGTCGACGTGCATATAGTATATATTCCATCTGGGGGAAAATGTTCTCTACATACTCGTTATTAATTATCTATTCGTCGTTTAACGTTTGGATGAATAAAATACCATGTATAATTTTGTTGACTAACAGACATAAAGAAATTATATGTATGTATGTATGTATATATATATATATATATATATATATATATATATATATATATATATATATATATATATATATATATATATATATATATATATATATATATATATATAGTCACGTGTGAAACCACTTTCTGAGCAAACCCAAACCTCCAAGCTGCTTTGCAAGTTAAATGAAGTATTTTCCTAACTGAGGAAGGGCATTAGAAACTCAGCCCCTATGCAAATTTCTCTATGCTCCCCTTTTTGGTGCATCTGTTTATTGTTCCCAAGACCTGGTGATTGCCTGAATTATCTCTTTTCAGATAAAAGGCGAATGGAGAGGGAAGCCTGGCGAAATCCGCCAGAAAGGTTGAGTCCCCCATAAAAGCTGGCGAACATGGGTTGCCAGAAGTCACCAGGATTTAGAAGGTCTTGACATAGAAATCTGAGAAACGTGACACATGTGATTGAGTTGCCTTCTTGCCACCCTAGCACCCTCTGCAAAGAGCAATAAATTAAGCCTCCGAGGTCATAAAAGGCCAGAGACAGCTGGCCTCGATCTCAGAACCCTGCCGGTAGCAGACTGACACACATCCCCTTGCATGCTCCTTATTGACCTGACCCCCACCTGGTCACCTTTCGACCACCCAGTCACATTACCTGTGCATTCCCATTAAATTCATCCCTCCAGATTGGTGAAATTCTTTCAAACAGTCACGTATTCACATATCTTTAATTTTTCACTGCACTTTCATTTTCTTTTCTGAAGTACAAGTTATCACAAAGACCTGACTCACTTAACTCAATGTGAATTTTAACGCAAGCATATCATAACAGAATCAGGTTATCTAGGCACCATATGTGCCAACCCTCGATTTGCCCGAAATCATTATAATTATCCTTGTGTAACCGCTGGCATTATCTAATTGCAGGCAGTATTGCTAGCCGTGGAAACAACTGCTTGTCTTGTGCTTCTTGCAGTGCCCTTGCCACTGCAATAAATTCTTCAGTAACCCTTTCAAGATGATTGTTCATAGATTCTTCAATATTTGAACAAGTGCGGTAACATCTAACCATGTGGCCGACCCGTATTGTAACTTCCTATCATTCCCCAGTCTTCCGATTGACGAAATATTGACTCCCAAATACCTTGATGAATTGATTGATTCCATTCACCTACCATTCCATAAACCTTCATTGCCCCATATTGTTTGTCTCCGTTGAACCTAAAAGCCTTAACTTTTCTCATGTTTACTGTCAACTTCCTCATTCAGTCACTTTTTAAATTTTCCACTAACCTCTGCATTTTCCCTTCACTATATTTAAGCATTACTGTATAATTCGCAAGCTTCAGTCAGCCCAAACTCCATTCATTCCTTATTTTGGATGTAGTGTATTATTTATTTCTTAAGTTTTATCTATACAAAATCGAAAGATTCCAAATACGCCGTGACAAAAACTGTTTCCTCCTTCATTTGATTTTTGTTATCATATTAACATAGGCATATTATGATAATGTTTCGTAAATTTTGGAAAATATAATTGGCACTTCCCTGTTCCTTTTTTTTATAACGTTTAACATTAATAACGTCTTCTTTTTTTATAAAACACAACTTTAAAGGTCAAGTAAATAATATCTGCCAGGAAAATGGACCAGCGATCCCCTTTAAGAATTATTATTGGGATTATCAAATGAAGTTTGTTCATCATAAATGCTAATTAATATGAAAAAATCATAGAGGTTGCATTAGATATGCCATTCAATTTACTCGCCATTGATTCTGCTTTGTTTTCTCTAGATAGAAGCTTTGAGTAAAGTGGAACATGTTTTCATGGCTCATTTAGGTTAACACATTGTAGCACATCTGAGCGTTCCAAATAGATATAAATTGTGCTTTGTTGATTGACTGAACAACGAGTAAAGCTGTAACAGGTTCCTTAACGTATTCATGGAATTAATTCCCTGACAAGCATATATTGTGAGTTCAATCCCGACATCCTGGGAGTTAATGTGCCAACACCTGCCCACTTTCAGCACCGTCTTACAAGATGCAATTCAGATAATCAGCATTATACTGATCCTTGATACTAAACGAAGATATAACAAACACACACACACACACATTTATATATATATATATATATATATATATATATATATATATATATATATATATATATATATATATATATATATATATATATATAGATATATATATAGATATATATATATATATATATATATATATATATATATATATATATATATAATATATATATTTTTTTTTTTTTTTTTTATTATTATCATCACATTACCGTGATTCATATACAAGCATAAAGCTACAAATGTCGATTAATATCCAATTTGCTCTAACTATGTACAGTATATACAGTATGTGTATACCGAAGGTGAATTATCGTTGACAAGAAGTTCGTGGTCTTAATGCTTGTATGTGAATCATGGTGGTGTGATAGAAATTCATTCATAAAAGGCTACATGCTTCAAACGCACCGAACAGATATCATGGTGAGTGCAAGCGATAGGTGAAAAAATTGCTCAGATGGTGATACAAGCATGAAACTTGGCATAAATGTCCACCACACCACACTTAACATTTTCAGGGGTGGAGCCCTCGTGAACTGTATTTTGCCTAGCAACGGTTGCTAGGCAACATTTTATGCTTGACAGCCAGCAACCCCGGACGATAATATCCACTAATAGCACATGCAATATCATTTTATTAAAAACAATATCAAATATTTGAATGTCTACAACATAGGAGATTGTGTTTTTATTAATATGGAACCTCTCTGTACTCTGCAGGACATAGCATTGGTTGCTAGGGAACATTTTCTTAGCAACCGGTATTGACAAAGATAATATCAAGCGGTATGAGCCACTGACAAGCCTATACAAACCAATGTTGCTACATATATTTATATATACATGCCATATATTATCTTTTCTTTCTTTGCTTGTAATAGGTGACTTACAACCAGTAGCAGCTGCCCGAGTTTGCTGCAGGATCTTCTGCGACTGCATTCAAAGGACATCATGGACCAGCAGTCAGTTGAGTGCCTCTATAGTATACAGCTGAAAGGCCAAGAGCAGTATAAAATGTTTGTAGACGAGCGCCTTAGGACAAACACCAAGCCAATAACAGCCACCATCACCAGGAACAAGGTAGAATTGTTTAATGAACAAACACAAAGGTTTAAGAAGGTGATGCAAAGTCAGTCTGTTGAGAAATGAATCCTCTCTGTTCGCAAGGCTGTATGTTGCATGCCAGACAAGAGATGGTGATTTAGACAATTTCTTCAGCCATGAAAACCATCCGTTTCCACCATCTCTCTCTTCCTATGGGCAATTACGACTGGGGAAAAAATCGGATCTCATGGGTTGCCTAGAACAGCATGCAGCATCTACATGTGGTACAAGGCCAGACACAGAAGTGACGATCATGGATGGTGCTGTTCTTGTCAACATTCTTAGACCTGGTGGATGCAGAACATTTGGTGACTATGCTGCAAACGTGTTTGTTCCGCATATCAAGAGGGAGCAAAACCAGACCCAACGTGTAGATATTGTCTGGGATCAGTATGTGGATAACAGTCTGAAGGCACAGACCAGAGAAACACGTGTAAGGGGCCCTAGTCAACGGAGACGTGTGCAGGTATCCAGCCCCATACCAAAGAACTGGCAGCAATTCCTTCGTGTTAACAACAACAAAATCGAGCTGTTCAAACTACTAAATGAAGAACTGTTGACACGTACTTCGGCAGAGCAGCCTCTTATTCTTACTGATGGTGCTGATGTACTTTGTGTACCGATTCGAGACATCACTAACATTGCTCCATGTAATCATGAGGAAGCGGATTCCAGAATGATGGTCCATGTGGCTGATGCTTGTAAGCAGGGCTTCCGCAAGATTCTTGTTCGAACTGTTGATACTGATGTTGTTGTGTTAGCAGTAGCAACTGTGCAGCATGTAGGTGCTATTGAACTCTGGATTGCCTTCGGCTGTGGCAAGGAATTCCGCTACATTCCAGTTCATGAGATATCTGCTTCACTTGGGCCCCAAAAGTCATTAGCACTCCCTGTGTTCCATGCCTTCACTGGCTGTGATACAGTGTCACAGTTTGCCCAAGTCGGAAAGAAGACCGCCTGGAAGGTATGGGAAACACATGATGAATTCACTGGTGCCTTCTATGAGGTGCATGATGCACCAGAACAAATAACTGAAGAGACATACACTTCACTAGAGTACTTCACCATTCTTCTATATGACAGAACAGCGACATGTACTTCGGTCAATGAAGCCAGAAAGCTTCTGTTCACACGTAAAGGGCGTGAGATGTCAGTCCTTCCTCCTTCTAAAGCTGCTCTACAACAACATATCAGGAGGGCAGTATTGCAGGGTGGACACCATTGGGGGCATGCTACAATTCCCCATCGCCAGTTGCCTTCCCCTGCTGAATGGGGGTGGACCTGTCCAGAGCATTGGAGACCGCTGTGGACAAATCTACCTGAAGCAAGTGCATCGTGTCCAGAGCTAATCCAATGTAGATGTAGGAGCAGATGCACAGACTGCAAGTGTGTAAGGGCACACCTTAAGTGTACAGTTTACTGCACATGCCACACAGATTGTGACAATGTATGAAATGTGTGAGTAGCTAGTTGATACTGTGTTTGTGTTGCCTAGTAACATACGTGTTTGAATATATATCTCCATTCTATTCTTCGTTTAATTCTGATCACTGTACGAATCACAGTAATTTCAAGCACATACTTATTGTTTAGCTATTATAGTGTAATAAATACTTCTAATAGTCTACATAGATTATCAAGCCAATAGACTGCTAGATAGATTAATCATATTCCCTTCCTGTATAATTTTAACCTGCTGCAAGTAGGAATGTCTTTTTGAATGTTGGATAAAGATGTAAGCGGACTGCTACTATGGTCGGTGAGTTGCCTAGCAACAAAATAAATGTTGTTGTTACTTACTGCTGATGCCTGTAACATTTTACTACTGATATAAATATTATAAATATGTCTAACAAAAGGTGTTGGTGGTTTATATAAAAATTTTCTTCCTGAATCGGCTTATGCTGCCCATTGGTAGGGTGGTTCGTGTTCCCTAGCAACCGTTGCTAAGAAACATGTGATATACAAGGGCTCCACCCCTGTAAATATTGAGTATGGACTGAAGTATCATTATGCCAAATTTCATGCTTGTATCACTAACTGAGCAATTCTAGCTCTATTTTGCACCAGTCGCCTGGACTATCTAGCAAACCGTCCGATAGAATTAGGTTTTAAACCTGATTTAAAACATAATAAAAAAAAAAATACTCTTGCAACAGTACTGTATATATAATTTGAAAATACATATGTCCATGAAAGAAAGTTTTAACATACAGTTAGAATACATTATTTTCATAATTGTTTGTATACTAAGACTATAGTTACAGCTGAGAGCTAACGAAGCTCATAAACATGTTGGCTCATGTCAGGCTGCAGGTGTTAGTCTATAAGCAGCACGAATGAATTACTACTGTAGAAACTGCTTTAATAACTGAATTTTATACACCTGCAGGTTATGCCGCTGGGAGATTGTGTTGGCATATAACCAGCTTAATCATTATCAGTAAGAAGTGTTGAATTAAACTAACCTGTTTTACTAATAAGAAACACACTCTTATCAATGATAAAACATTATAATGAAGTGACTCATAGCGCATGAAGTCACTTATAGAAAGATATATATACACAACATATATATATATATATATATATATATATATATATATATATATATATATATATATATATATATATATATATATATATATATTACATATATATATATATATATATATATATATATATATATATATATATATATATATATACAGTATATATATTCTTTAACTTTCAGGTTCTTGCCTTTTCCATCATTCATCACGGTTCGACTCACCCCAGCCAACTACTGTAACTACCAGACGAATGATATTCATAATTAAGAGGCTTTTCCGCTGGCGAGACGAGCATCCTAACTACTGGACTAATGTGTGATATAATATATATATATATATATATATATATATATATATATATATATATATATATATATATATATATATATATATATATATATATATATATATATATATATATATATATATATATATATATATATATATATATATATATATATACACATACATTGAGAGAGAGGTGTTATCCTACTAATGCTTAGAACAAGACAACGGATTTTACTGGAATATTTCTAAAGAGCTCCATCCTCACCAGAGATTTGAATTCGAACTTATTCATATATATATATATATATATATATATATATATATATATATATATATATATATATATATATATATATATATATATATACATGTATGTATGTATGTATATATAAATATATTTTATATATAATATATAAAATTTAAATTATAACCAAATTGTTTATAGGATTGTAAGGTTTTTTTTTCTTATAACACTGACGTTAGCTGTCGTCGTTATAAACAACGCACAATTCAGTCAAGATGCATTACTTTTATTATAGCGGATTTTTGTCTTTCCACTTTGGTCTAATCATTATTTATACATAACTGTTGTTAACACACCTGACTCATATAGTCTACCACTCTACCCTATCAGTACACCTCACTAATACAATATTCTAGCTACCCTAACAATAGGTTGCTGTTTGTGTATTATCTGGGCTTTGCATCCTTAATATATTTATATACACACAAAGTGTCTTTCTTGATCAACCTCTACATATATTATATCATCAGTTTTAACTAGCTATTATAAAAAGCTAAATTTTGTAAAGTTTCCTATTTCCTTCATAAATTTTAAACAAAGTCATAGATAGCTATTTGACTTTCCTATTTAATTCCGATTTACTCTAGTCCGGATCTTTTTTAATAAAAAACGCTCAATTTCAACACATCATGCGACATGACTAATTGATAGAAAAGTACAGTTTATGCATCTTCATGTATAAGCATGGTGATAACAATGAAATTAGAATTATATGCTAAGTTTGACTAATTAAGAAGGGACATTGTTTAAAAAAAATGGAAGATGACCAAAAAAAAAGAAATATATGATTGATTTGGTACACGATTATTTCACTAGAAAATGTTGCAAATGATAATAAAACACAACTCTAAAACAAACACAAACCAAAAATTGCAAAGCCTAGAAACGTCAAAGTAATATCTTGAGCATATTTTAGTGACTTCTTTCCAAAATGTAACATTTTATTAAAAAAAAGTAAAAAAAAAAAAAAATAAAAACGACAGAAATTGCTCCGTTTGCAATGAGTCCGTCAGTCTGAAATTCGTATGCTATGCCCCCAGACAGTCTTTGCACATCTATTCATTACGAATAACGTTATGCCCATTCCCAACGATAAATGGAAGTCGACACAAGGCAACCCGTGTCCAATGTTTTCTACCCCATTTTTCACTCGGTTAATGACAGTTAAATGAAGATAGATCAACACATTGATTGTGTCCCAGCCAGGTGATGTATTGTTTGCACAGATTTTGCCACTAAGAAATACAATTCCTTTACAAAAGGATCTGTTTTTCACTTTGGTGAATTTCTAAAAGTCGGTTTTTACTTTGATGAATTACTAAAAAATAAGTATAAAGAATTGTATAAAATCTGCAAGAATTCATGGGAGATTCTGTATGTAATTACGTATATACATACGCGTGCACAATTATTTATTTAAATATATATGGTTTATTATCATAAAGGAGTTTCACAAACTACTAAGTCACATTCCTATGGACTTCAGCTGAGACAGGAAGAGATTAAAAGTGCAGAGAGAGAGAGAGAGAGAGAGAGAGAGAGAGAGAGAGAGAGAGAGAGAGAGAGAGAGAGAGAGCGCGGTCTAAAGAAACATTTTATGTACTTCATCTACGTATGCTAATGGAAATTTTCTTGTGTAAATAACGGCGGGATGACAAACTGCCATTAAGACGTTAGTGCCGGAGATTATACCGAAAAGAAAGAATGAAAGAAAAAAAAGCCCTCCGTCAGGAGAAGCCAAGGCAAAGATGAGGTCACAAGGTCGAGGTCACAAGGTCTAAGAAGGAAAGGTCCTTCCATCAGACCCCACTTTCTTCTCAAGGCGGGATTTTTTATTCTACCTTTATATATATATATATATATATATATATATATATATATATATATATATATATATATATATATATATATATATATATATATATGCATATATATATATATATATATATATATATATATATATATATATATATATATATATATATATATATATATATATATATTTATCAACGAAAGACACAAAACTGAAAATTTTTCCGACAAACACGAGTATCATATAATGAATACTCCTCCACTGAAATTTCTTTGGATGATAAATGTAGCCTAATTAAATGCAGATGCGCTTATTACTCTACGTATTAATTTTTAGTTTTCTGTAAAAGAAAACTATTGTGACGACTTTGTCTGTCAGTCCGCATGTTATTCTGTCGGCACTTTTTCTGTCCGAACTTCTGTCCGCCCTCGAATCTTAAAAAGTACTGAGGCTAGAGGGCTGCAAATTGGTATGTTGGTCTTCCACCCACCAGCCATCAATCATACCAAATTGCAGCCCTCTAGCCACAGTAGTTTTTATTTTATTTAAGGTTAAAGGTAGCCATAATCGTGCTTCTGGCAACGATATAAGATAGGCCACCACCGGCCCGTGGTTATAGATTCATGGGCCGCGGCTCATAGAGCATTATACCGAGACCACCGAAAGACAGATTTGTTTTCGGTGGCCTTGATTATACGCTGTACAGAAAACTCGGTTGCGCTGAAGAAACTTCGGCGCATTTTTTACTTGTTCTCTAATGTTCCTCTATGTTCAAGAGACTTAAGGACCAAGAACTCAATATGCTATAATGGCAAAAAATACGTTAAGATATAGACAGTCTGTGGGGTGCATAGAGACAGACCACAGATGTAAACTAAGATCTGATACCCCGTGAATAAGCAGTGTTGTGTTTATTATTGATTATGTATCATTTGATATCCTTTCATATGCAAATTACCTCTCAAATTCCCGTTCAAAGGAAGACGCAGATCATGAGAGCAGTGAAAATACAAGGTCTTAATAGTAAGGAATCTGTAAATGATAGGGGACGTCACCAAGGGCGGTTATTCTTGACTATTCTTACAATAAGGACCCACTCAGTCACTCGTCACAGGTAATTACTGATTAGGCAGTTAACAAGCTATTACGGAGGTATGTTATATGCTCTGCTGTTGACAAAGTCTCATCATTTACGATAAATTCATAAAAAAATTGGTGCTAACACGAAGACACGTTATGGAATGGAATGGAATATAGAGTTTAGGCCAAAGGACAAACACTGGGACCTTTGAGGTCATTCAGCGCTGGAAAGGAAATTGAGAGTAGGTAGTTTTGAAAGGCGTAACAGGAGGAAAACCTAGCAGTTGCACTATGAAATAATCATTAGGAGAGGGTGGATAACAAGTTGGGAGAAATGTAATATGAATGGAGGTACAGAAAATGGAATGAAGGGGGTTGCAAAGGACCTTTAGTAATGCCTACAGTGCATCGCCTTAGGTGCACTGACGGCACTATCTCCCTACGGTGGAAAACACGTTATGATTATAGAAGAAATTGTTTGTAAATGTATGTATATACATACAGTATATATATATATATATATATATATATATATATATATATATATATATATATATATATATGTGTGTGTGTGTGTGTGTGTGTGTGTGTGTGTGTTTGTGTGTGTGTGTGTGTATACAGAATGAGTCTCATTCCACAAATATATGTAAATATTGCGAGTATAAAGGAAGAATTCATAACTTTTTGGAAAAAATTTTCCAAGGCCAAGTTCAGCTCGACAAGCTCTTATAACATTTTTAAAGATACACAGGGGTATAATTTTTAGGTCTTCAAATTTCTGAATGTGTTGGAAAGTACTTTACATGTAATGTTTTACCGCGGAGGTAAAAACCTTAAAAGTCTCGTAATACCTAAGACTCTTAGAATTCCTTAAGTAAATTATAAACTTTAGGAGTAAAACATTTTCGAAGTCCATTTGAAGATTTTATTCATATCGGCAAAAGCCAAACTTCTGACGGAACATCGATTATTCAGCATTCTAGAAACAAAGCAGTTTCTCTGAAGTTTAAAAAGAATGGAAATATTTTGTAATGGCTTCCAAAGACGCGAGAGTGTTAACAACAATCTAGAAAAGCGCAGGTTGCAGCCATATTCCAAAAGTTCTATTTAAACTTTAACGCTTCCACCTCCCTCGAATTGCCATGCCGTAGCCATAAAGATTTTTTAAAACCGATTTGTTCAATTCTACGGTAGAAATGAATTTATTCTTAAATATCCCTACAAAGCTTTAGGAGAGAAATATTTCTGAAAGCCAGCAAAAAGTTCGGAGACAGAACACAAGGCAAATACCTTATCTGAATGTAGGTGAAGCTTTTACGGAATACTGATGAATTTATGAAGCACTCAGACACTTGCTAATACCCCGTAGGGGATAGAGCCGTCAGGGCCCTTTATGCGGTGCACTGTAGGCATTGCTTAAGGTTCTTCGCAGCGTCCCTTCGGTCCCTAGATGCAACCCCTTTCATTCCTTTTACTGTACCTCATTTCACATTCTCTATCTTCCATCTTACTTTCCACCCTCTCCTAACAATTGATTCATAGTGCAACTGCCAGGTTTTCCTCCTGTTACACTTTTCAAACCTTTTACTGTCAATTTTCGTTTCGACGCTGAATGACCTCATAGGCCCCAGCGCTTGGTCTTTGCCCTAAATTCTATATTCAGTTCAATTCACTTGCTAATATTACTGTATTATTGTAGATAACCGATTACTGGGAATAACAGTAAAATCTCAAACCCTAAAAGTTCACTCCACTTGAATGTTGCAATGTAGTTTGCTATACGCCCATCATCATTCAACTTTAAATTATTTTTGAAATATTATATATTATACTAGCACTGCTGCTAATAATAATTAATTGCTAGCGATGAAACCCAACAAAATTTGTGTGAAGTTTAATTTAGACCTACTGATGATTTTATCGAGTTTCGGGTTATCTCGGTTTCATTATGAACCTACACTGGGTTATGCTTAGGGTTGCCACCCGTTCTGTAAAATACAGATTCGTTCTGTATTGGAGAGCGAGATGTTGCGTTCTCTATTGAACCAATACAGAACGCCATTTGTTCTGTATTTGGATGTCTGAACGTTATTATTTTAAAATTACATGAGCTTATTTTTCAGTCAATCTTCCCAGACTGCAAAATTATGTGTTTGTCGATGGTTGCCTTCGATACGTGTAAAATACACGGCAAGATGGCACGCGGCATAATATGACTCATGAGCGAGTGAGCGACGAGAGGTCAGTCTCGCCACCCACTAGCCCATTACCCTTAGCCCCCCACCCCCTTCCCCCGGCAGGGAATGACCGATATCCATAGCCTGTTTCCCTGATTCACTGAAAATTTCTATGATGTTACTTTTCAATGGCTATTGTAGTTTAGCAGTGGAAATAAATCCTGCATTTTCGTATAGTTCTGAAGGAATAAAGTTAAGTATACCTTAGTTTGACCAGACCACTGAGCTGATTAACAGCTCTCCTAGGGCTGGCCCGAAGGATTAGCCTTATTTTACGTGGCTAAGAACCAGTTGGTTACCTAGCAACGGGACCTACAGGTTATTGTGGAAACCGAACCACATTATAGCGAGAAATGAATTTCTATCACCAGAAATAACTTCCTCTAATTCTTCATTGGCCGGTCGGAGAATCGAACGCAGGCCCAGCAAAGTGCTACCGAGAACGATATCGACCCGTCCAACGAGGAACTGTATAAAATAAACTTGATGGTATACATATATATATTATTTCATTGTCTGTGTCACAGCATGTCATTTAGTTTTGAATTTCTATAGAATTGTCACTTCACTGATAACTGACAACTTGAGAAGTGATCTTCCAGTCCTCATCACATATGAAACATGTCTTCATGTCAGCTGCACAAGCTGCACACAGCCTCAGAATGCCCCAGCTGAAAGGGCGTTATGCAATTACTGTATGTTCTGTATTTTTCTGAGCTCAAGGTGGCAACCCTACTTATGCTAGGCCTACATCAGAATACAATATATAAAGATAAAACAAATTATCAAGTAAGATAAGAAAATGTCATATAGGTACATATACAAAATATATGGTATATGCACAAGCAGATGAAATTTACTCTCTTGCAGACAAATCGAAGAAATGACATGCGGATGAATAGCTGACTGGGAAATCCAAATTGTTATTTACATTAGAAATTAGTAGGCATTCAGGGTAGTGCCTGAGCGTGCGCATTATGAGCTTTATGCTTCCTTATACGCAATGATTATATTCATACTCAGCGGTACCAGCAAAACGTCTATTTGATTGAATGACCGTTTTAATATTTTTTTCATTTTCATGAAAACTGAGCAAATGATGTCAGGTTAACGTATTACTTAACAGTTATTACAGTATGACCACAGTGGTATAATAAAAGGGTATATGAAAGTCAAGTTTCCTGCAGTATTTTGTACAGTAGTTGTAATGGACAGGGAAAAATAGTGTACTCTTTTAGTACCTAGCATTATCGTCATCGTTCCTTTTCAGCTTCTGTAAAAGAAAACTATTGTGACGGTTTTGTCTGTCTGTCCGCACTTTTTCTGTCCGCCCTCAGATCTTAAAACCTACTGAGGCTAGAGGGCTGCAAATTGGTATGTTGATCATCCACCCTGCAATCATCAAACATACCAAATTACAGCCCGCTAGCCTCAGTGGTTTTTATTTCATAGGAGGTGAAAATTAGCCATAATCATGCATCTGGACACGCTACAGGACAGGCCACCATTGGACCGTGGCTGAAACCTTCATGGGCCACAGCTCATACAGCCTTATACGCCACAGAACTCGAATGCGTCGAAGAAACTTCGGAGCATTTTTTACTTATTCATTCCATTTCGACCCAAACTATGCACCCGGTTTAAATAGGCTTTTGTACTACAGGAAGGTACATAAAATTTAGTTGTGTTGGACGGTAGCGTGGTAGTGCTAATGGTCCGTTACTATGGGTTAATTTGCTCTGTATAAAATAACAATCCACTAACCCAACCCTCGGTAGAGCGCCGCTCCCCCGCCACCCCCCCTCCCACCCCCCCAGTTAAGTAGTGGATTTATATGGTATTTTTGTTTTGTTTATCGTCATATAACGGTATTCATAATGAGTAAAATTTAAATTCAAAAGAATTACTGTCGTGGAGTCCATGAACCTGCGTGACTATCACGTCTATTTTAGCATATTAATGTTAAATTTTTAGTTTAACATCACACGAACTTCATTCCAAAACTGAGATTCAATAATTTTCATGTTAATCCAATAACAGCCTCCGAAGATAATTCATTAGTAGAATTAAAGAAAAAATGACAATTCGTGCATCACTATGTCGTCATTATCTCAGTGCGATAAATATTTGACTGAAAATAAATTATCCGTGAATTATTTACATGTCAGAGAGTTTAGGTGAATGTTTGTACACGGAATGGAACGGAATATAGAGTTTAGGCCAAAGGCCAAGCACTGGGACCTATGAGGTCATTCAGTGCTGGAAAGGAAATTGAGAGTAGGTAGGTTTGAAAGGTGTAACAGGAGGAAAACCTCGCAGTTCCACTGAAATAATTGTTAGGAGAGGGTGGATAGCAAGATGGAAGAAAGATAATATAAATGGGGGTACAGTAAAAGAAATGAAAGGGGTTTCAGCTAGGGGCCGAAGGGACACTGCAAAGTACCTTTAGTAATGCCCACAGCACTACCTCACTGCAGGGTTTTTTGTACACGAACGAAAGTTTGTTGTATGTGCGTTTCATTCAGAGCATCGACATTTGGTACTATAGTACTGCCTGTGAGAAGACTGATGTTTGTGTTATTTCGTAAATGCTATTTCGTAAACTACTAAGAAATAACAATGTCTGTTACCCCATAACATGTTACGAAATTTTTCATATTTCCTCTCTTGTAATTTACTATGGGCACATGTCATACGTAAGATTACAACGAAGATTTATTTCAATTCTAATGAAAGCATCACTCGCATAGCCATATGAGAAAATAAAAGTTTTTTTAATTATAATCAAAATAACATACTAGAAGTTCTGTTCTAATATGTCTGCCCTGTAAAAAAAAAAAAAAAAAAAACACTTTCCGAAACCTATCGGGCATCGTACTATCTAGCAACTCATTGTAAGCACATGACGCCAACTTTCACTGCTGTTATTGTGGGTGGCGGGCTTTAGGAATTTCCCGCCGTTTCCCTTTTCAACTGCATTTCTCGTTTTACTACGATATTGCAGCGATATGTTTCTAAATTAAAAGATGTTACTTTATACTTTCAACTTTATCAGCACGTTTTACAGTACTTACTATCCCAATCGAAATGAGATTTGTAAACGTAAGTCTAAGTGTGATGTACGTAAAATTTAGTATTCATAATCTTATGGATAAATCTTTCAGATGCAAGATAAATATATATTATCAGTATATCGTTTGGATACAAGCTAAACATATATATTATCGGTAAGTTAAATAGGCAACTCGTTACACTGTGTGTGTGTGTGTGTGTGAGTGTTTATGTGTTTCGTGGGTAACTCCCCTATTGTCAGTTCTTTAGCAAAGAGCCAAAGAGTCCATAGCTATCAAATTTCTTGACACTTACTAATTTACCGTTTAATAAAAACAAAATCGCCGAGATTGTCGGTTAGGTTTTTAAGTCCTTAGATTTTACTAGCTATTCCTTCCGAATGCTGCGTGGATGGTCTGAAATATCCCGTTAGTGTGTGCCATAAGGAACTGAATAATAATCAATCACTTCATACACTTGCCCTGGAGCATGGTTAGTAGCGCCCATAGCGCCCATACTCACTGAACCAGAGCACGTTACAATTGCCCAGAACATATACAGCCCATGCTCGACGTACATAAATCCCCACAAGCATGCATGTGTGTGTGCGGGCGTGTATGAAAATTATTATTAATTTGCTACAGAAAGCCGCCGGAATAATAAGCTCAACGGGTACCCCACAATGCCAGAGAGAAAAGGTGTCTCTGGACACCATTCTCATCCTTGGTTATACCTTTTTCTTAATCTCGATTAATCCTCCAAAGACCTTTATTAGCATCTACTCCCACAGAACTGAGGCAATTGTACGATTAATAACGATACCCTGATGATTAAAACACATTTCCTCGTGCATATTATAACAATCAGCTTGTTTAGTGAATGAAAATTACTGGAAGAGTGTTGAGCTCCTATGGAGTGAGTTTAACCATAATTTTAAAAATGTGTGACAAATGCTATATAAATAAGTAATTTCTAACTTCATGTTGAACGTGTTTAGTGCAACGTTAATTATCCCTTCAAAATTTTTTATTAAAATTAATGTTGCATTTAAATCATCAAATTAATGATATTTAAGCTGCAGCTCATCAGAATTCATAAGAATTAACTGTTCACTACTTTAAACATAAAAAACACTTGGAAGCAACTTATATAATTTACTTATCACTTTAGTAGATGAAACCTATTCGCTTGGAAGAACACGGGCCACTGCCTTAAAATTCACACTTCCAAAGAATGTTGGTTTCGACCTCCCACAGTGGACCCCGCAATGCAGCAGCAACTAATTATGATATAGAGCCAGTGATTTTTCATCGCCCTGGGGGAGACGCGAACCCACAACATCTTGGCGGCATTCCACAACACTAACCACTATACCAGCGGATCAGCTTGTATATCAAACGAGCATTATTCGTCTACTAACAAATACTTTCTGGCAGACCGATAGGTATTATGAACAAACTTTAGCTGAATGGACTTTGCTGGAATAAAGTTTCCCTTTGAGCAACGAATGAAAGTTTCCATCATTACTGAGTTTCTAAATGGACTTCATTTCCATGAAACTCCATTGATAAGGTCCTCGTGCCCAGAGTTCCTCTTATTCCAGGAAAATTATTAATGAGTTTGTGACAAAACACAGCGTGTATGATAAGGCTGGAAATTCTTTTTCCAGTATGCAAGCAATATATATATATATATATACTGTATATATATATATATATATATATATATATATGTATATATATATATATATATATATATATATATATATATATATATACATATACTGTATATATATACATGTGTGTGTGAGTGAGTGTGTGAGAACATTAGATAAAAAAAATTTTACTCGCTCTAAGTTCTTGTACATTTACATATGCATACATATATATGTAATGTATACATACACACATATATACAGTATATATATAATGATAAAAGAGAGGAAATTTTATTGCTCCAAGATTTTGTAAGTTCATTATATTTTATGACAAGGTATTTTCTGCAGAGCGAAACACGCCCTCTTATGACGTCAAATGGAACCATGAGAGGTCGTCCATCTGATAGCTCTTCATCATTTCATTTTTTTTGTTTCTGGGCTTTGTTACGTCCACTTAATCTAATTAAAGGAAGGAACTACAAAACATTTGCCACAATTCGCGGCTGTTGATTGCGAAATCACGTCTATCCATTCAGTAATTCTGATGAAAGGTAAATGCGTATTATTGTTATCAGGAGAACCTACATGAGACGAGCTCTTAGAAAATAAACATGAAGTTAAGCAGTAACAAAATGCACTTCGAGACGTTAGCTAAGTAGAGGAGCTCAATTTCTTGTTATTTATTTTTTGGTAATATGAACCAACCTTCTCGTAAAAGAAGAATAAGAAGTATTAACTTGCAGAGCAAGCTTTCAAGGGATAGACTGCCCTGGTTTGCAATGCAATCAGAATTCAACAAACAGCTGAAGAAAAATCGTATAGGTAAACATAAAAGAATATTTACAAAAAAAAAAACGCTGATTAAATCGACTGCTCTCTCACTTGTGTACTAGTAAAATGTATCACTAAGCTATAATAGAATCTCTTTAAAAAAATAATAACAGATATCTCGTATAAAAGAAGCATCGCGAAACCGGTTTAAGAACAACAAATGAAAAAGTAAATCAACAAAAGTATAAGCATATAAATTCCCGCAACATCTATGAAATAAAGCAGATTGATCACAGCAAAGGAACCGTCTATTTTCGACAGTCGTCTGGTGTATCGAGGATAACCGGTAAGAAATTAAAACCCACATAAAATTCTGAGCTGGGTCAGGACACGCACCGATGACCTGACTGAATGTTTGTTAAGACGACGATTCGTTCGCGTGCCATGTAACGAACAGAGGGGTCCTTTCTGCGCTTTTTTATGTGATCGATAGGATATATGTACATACCTACACACACGCGCGCGCATACACAAAGACACACACGTAAATACACGCACACACATATACTATATATATATATATATATATATATATATATATATATATATATATATATATATATATATATATATATATATATATGCGTGTGTGTATGTGCATAATGTCAGTGGAAAATCCTCAGGAAATGCTAAGCATACGGCGTTTGTTACATGTCAAGCACAGAGCTTGCAATATTCTTTAAAAAATGCAGTGGATACTTATTTACGTGTTATTGATTATACAGTATATGTACAAACATTTATAATACCTACTCCCTAATACATTAAAAGCTGGAGGGCAATTACTCACACGTTCAGCGTATCACTAACAAACGTTAAAATAAATACACTGTCTCATCGCAGACAATAAAACCAAACTAGATTTTCACAAGTGAACTTGTCCGCGCGCAAGCAGCTGACGACATACCAATACCGAGGAGAAGTAGCTATCTAACAATGTAATGTGCTAGTTAGTGGACTGTAGTTCCAGTCGTTCAGTCATTGGACCAGCGGCCTTGTGAACAGTGCTTATATTCATGGCTGTTTTCTGTGATTTATAGGACCATTGTAGTGCAACACCTTGTGTTTTTTAAATGTTTGAGTTGAAAAGCAGACCTATTAACATATGATGAAAATCATACAAGTAATTATACTTTATGAGGGAGTGCCTGATGTTTAGAGACTAGCAAAGTGCAATGAAAAATCGAATTTTTTTCTGCTTTGGAAACTATGAGGACCTACTGCGGCGGCTCATAAGCCCTGATATCAGCTGAAAAGCTCTGCTAAGCAGACGACTCGAAGATGAGAAACACGTTTAATGGTGAAAAGTGATAGAAAGTCTGTTTGATAAAATACAAGAGGATAAAATTCATGCAAAATTAGCACCTAAAGGCGTAAGGCAAACTTGGAGGTAAAGGTAGGTTCTGTGCATTTTTATAAACCACTTCCGTTAGTATATTGCATTTAAGTGCTCGTAGAGTGCTGCAATACAGTTAAACATTCTGTTGACGTATGCGACGTTTTCAAATAATTTCCTTTTTATTTATTATGGAAGGTTGCTGGTATCACAATACTATGGTCAGGAATAATTCACCTAAATACGATCAGCCGCTAAACAAAGGGCAAATTGATGTTAGGCCAGGAATCGTTACGCGCACACACACACACACACACACACACACACACACATATATATATATATATATACATATATATATATATATATATATATATATATATATATATATATATATATATATATATATATATATATATATTAACTGCATACTTTAAATGCGATTAAAAAGGGAGTTTCCTTAAATTTCGTAACCCGAGTCCTTAGTTTTGTTAAAAGACATTGTATGAAGTTTAATAATATCTCTTGTTATGGTAATTAATAGTGAAAATAAAGTTAACATTATTTTACCGTCCTATTTACTCCAAATAGTAAAGTACTAGATGCTTAAAATGTCAAAGATATATTAGGGGTAAACTTAGGTTCAGTAATAATGGGAACACAGTAATAAAGTTGTTAAGTGTTATTGAATGGTTTTTGTAAGCGAAAATTTCCGACATTTTACATGGAAGCAGAATCCTGAGCTTTATACAGCTTGGCTTGATATTTCAGAAATGAAATAAATAAGTAAAAGATACACCACAGAAAGTGATGTGTAATTCCCCATACTGACTGAACAACAGGGAATACAATGATGAAGATCTGTTGTTCATAAGTTTTCAGCAGGATGAAGTCGCTGACAACCATTTACATGAAACAGCTGACCTTCATTCCAAATAGAACTTAATATAATTGTTGCCATCATTTCACTTTCGAGGATATGACGGTTGATAAACGAAATGAATGTAGGTTTCATTCCCATCACGAAGCAGTGAGTATCCTTTTACCATATTGCTGGTGGCAGTGAGTGTAATGACAGCCATTACCGAAACGGATATTGCAATATCATTCAGTAATGGCTGCAACGGTAGGAAACTACCGGGTGCGAATTTCTGCATTTGGGTTCATTATTCTAATTGACATCAGTTTAGACACCCTCAAGGATAATTGTTTAAAAAGGCAACAGAACATCATGGGAAGGGAAGTAAATTTTCATCTGATTTCGAGAAACAAGGTTTCAAAATAATTGAAATTATTTTTATTATTTTTTTTTTCAATTCTCACATTCATGCTTTCATCTTTTTGAAATTTTATTGAAAGGATTATACTTACATTATTTCCAATTACAACATTTACAATATGGTTCCAGTATACATCAACACAGTATACACAGGTATATCTTTACATAAGCATAATTACTCTAAACTGAAAATTTACACATCTCGCTTTAGTTACAGGCACTCAAAAACCGTAATTAATATACTCTTTTGTGAAAATGTTATTTATTCTCTTTGTGATTATGTTTTAAAAGCCACCTATCGTAACAAAATTTGCTCTTAACAAAGGATCGGTTTTCTGTTTCGTTTAACGTTTCTCTTAACTGACCCAAACGGCATATAGATACCCTACAATTAATACAGTGGCACTTTACTAATTGAAAGGCCTCTTGACGTCACCAGCCAAGCTTTCGTTAATGAGGATTATACGCTGTGTCATATGTGTAACATTATTGGTACTATGATGTGCTTTAGATTTTAAGCTACATACCATGCGTTATTACGATTATACACACTCACATGCACACGCGCATTTATATTTATAAATATATATATATATATATATATATATATATATATATATATATATATATATATATATATATATATATATATATATCTGTATCTAAAATTTGTCTTTAATCTCAAGTGGTATAGGTCATCATTCTAAGCGTCACCAGGCAAAGATACTTTGACGATCGTTCCGTGAAATAGCTACATCCATTAATACGGACGCGTCAGTTCTCGAGCGTTTCCTTTGCACTCGTCCAGAAATTAGATTTCAAAGCAAACCAACAGGTTTCGAAATCGTCTCCATCATTAATACTCTTAGGGATCGACGAACTTCTGATGCTGAAGCATTTCCGGATTGATTCAGTTCTGCAGAGGTTAAACCTCTCCTGGCTCATTTGGCTGTTACTCTAATATTCTCTCTCTCTCTCTCTCTCTCTCTCTCTCTCTCTCTCTCTCTCTCTCTCTCTCTCTCTCTCTCTCTCTCTCTCTCTCCTGTAGGCATTACTTAAGGTTCTTTGCAGCGTGCCTTCGGCCCCTAGCTGCAATCCCTTTCTTTTACTGTACCTCCTTTCATATTCTCTTTCTTTCATCTTACTTTCCAACCTGTCCTAACAATTGTTTCATAGTGCAACTGCGAGGTTTTCCTTCTGTTACACCTTTCAAATCTTTTACTGTCAATTTCCGTTTCAGCGCTGAATGACCTCATGGGTTCCAATGCTTGGCCTTTTGCCTAAATTCTCTACTCACCTCATCTCTCTCTCTCTCTCTCTCTCTCTCTCTCTCTCTCTCTCTCTCTCTCTCTTCAAGTGAATTTGTAATAGTACTCTGAAATTCATTCACTGCACAGTCATGCAACAAAAAATTAAAAGTAGCTTTATGATGTAGGTAGGGAGAGAGAGAGAGAGAGAGAAGGGTAGGGTGGTTAGGGGGACGGGAGGTGGGGGGGTTGGGAGGGGTTAGTGATGTGGGAGCAGCAGCCGCATATTACATAAAAGGCAGTCTTATCCAAGCGAAATGGCGGTCCCGTTCGCACGGAATATTTTTTCCAGAATTAATGGCCGAGTAGCTGAATGTTATAATAGAGCTGTGGTAGAAATTCGCTTGGTTAAATTTTTTATGACTGGGAATACAATCTTTAATTTTCTGTAAAAGTAACCTACTAAAACAATGACAGCTTACTTTTTATTATGTTCTTACCGATAATATTGTCAGTTTCAATAATTTTTGTCGTTACCAGGTTAACAAAAAATTAGGTGAGTCATTCCACTTCATCATGCATTACATTTTTTCTCTCTTTCACCCTACTATATTTTACTTGTCATGAATGAAAACTAATCTCATTTTATATTTTTTTGTGTGTGTGAATGGAATGGAGCATATTTGGAATGTGATTTCATAACTCTTTGCAAGGAATAAATAAAAAAAATTAAGCCAAGCACAGTAAAAGCAGTTTTGGAAATCGAATAAGTTTAGGGTTTAAAGTGAATAACTTTTTCTTGCGATATATGTAATATATATATATATATATATATATATATATATATATATATATATATATATATATATATATATATATATATATATATACTCGTATATATATATATATATATATATATATATATATATATATATATATATATATATATATGTGTGTGTGTGTGTGTGTGTGTGTGTCTGTGTAGGTGTGTGTGTGTGTATTCAGTAGTGGCGAGTTCGATAACTCACTATTTAATTAATTAACCCACTTCAGCCTCTGTCTCTTTTGGTTTAACTAATGCTTGCACTACTGTAGGCCGAACATATTATCGTTGAATCCACGAGCACATTCAGTACCTCAGATGCAAACATAATCCCCAATAACCCACCGGTTAACAGCCTCCCTTGTTTGCTCTCCAGTCCGCGTTAGGGAGACCAAACACAACTCCAAACAGATAATGTCAGGTCAAGGCCTTGTTGGGTAATGTGCTTGATGCTGGCCATAAACATTTTGTAAATCATGGCAGAATATCTGTATCTGTCTGCCTGTCTCTTATAAAAAAAAAAAAAAAGTAAAAAATGCACGGAAGTTTCTTCGGGGCAGTAGAGTTTTCTGTACAGCGCATAATCAAGGCCACCGAAAGTAGATCTATCTTTCGGTGGTCTCGGTATAATGCTGTATGAGTCGCGGCCCTTGCCAGACGCATGATTATGGCTAACTTTAACTTAAATAAAAAATAAAAGCTACTGAGGCTAGAGGGCTGCAGTTTGGTTTGTTTGATGGTTGGAGGGTGGATGATCAACATACCAATTTGCAGCCCTCTAGCCTCAGTAGTTTTTAAGATCTGAGGTTGGAGAGAAAAAGTGGGACTGACAGACAGAGCCATCTCAATAGTTTTTCTTTACATAAAAATAAACAAAGCCATCTCAGTAGTTTTCATTTACAGACAACTAAAATTGTAGATTATGTGAACAAACACTGAATGGCCTGTAATATCAGTCACCTAATTGCTTTTTGAAAACACGAAAACCTTTTAGGACAGAGTAAAGGATGTTAGTTTTCGTGTCAAGTGCAGACTTGGTATATTTTCCATTAAGTTTTGCGTAGATTTGGAAGTAACCTGCATTTTTTGAAAATCCTTTCATTATTTGAATGCTTAAAAATGAGATGCCAAGTTATGCAGTACGGCAGGTAGTGTAATGCAGTCTGATTTAGTTTGGTTATCTTCGTTTTAGGAAGTCAACCTATTCAGTGCTTCTGAGATATAATCAGTAACAGAAATTTTATCGTTAGAATAACAGCAACCATTTTCCAAAGCAAAGACACTCTATTGTAATCTTTATGGTATTTATTCCCGTAGGGGGTTAGTGACGTCAGTGCACCTCATGCGGTGCGCTGTAGGCAATACTTGAGGTTCCTTGCAGCCTGCCTTCGGCCCCTAGCTGCAACCCCTTTCGTTCCTTTTACTGTACTTTCTTCCATATTCTTTTTCTTGCATCTTACTTTCCTCCCTCGCCTGACAACTGATTCATAGTGCAACTGCAAGGTTTTCCTCCTGTTACACCTCTCAGACTTACTGTCAATTGCAGTTTCAGCGCTGAATGACCTCATGGGTCCCAGTGCTTGGCCTTGGGCCTAAATCCTATATTCAGTTAAATTTAGGGTATTTATGCACAGCAGATTTACGTGGCAGTCACATTGTTCTCCAGTCTTATAAATTCGGAAATACTGTGAACTACTGTATATCATTAGTTTTATAAAAAAAAAAATTATATATCTGCTTAAAAGCACAATCTCTTAATTGACGTTCTCTTTAAAAAGGAATATCTCTGCTAAACTCATATGGTAAGATTTTCTTGGAATCTGGAGAAAAACCTTCAAGTCATATTCACTAGAAAAAAAAGGAAATTTGTTTGGCATTTGCAGCATTGTTATTGCTAATGAATTACATGAATGTCTGAACATTAGCAGGAAATAAAATTATGAGAGAAAGATCAATGATTTTGATGACAGCCTGATCACAAATGTTAACAGAACTCTGGGATAGATTTGAGATAGATTCCCTACTTGTGCACATTGCGTGGGTTTGAGAATGGTTGAGAGAGAGAGAGAGAATGTTTGAATACACTGTATATAAAATGACGGATTGAAATTCGAAAACCAGCGCATATAGGTTTAATCCGACATATGTTGTTTGAAAGCAATGTGTTTATAACCCTTGAAAATTGTTAAATGGTCTTTAAATCCGCCTCTCCAACTTGTCATCTTTACCAATAACAAAGTTAAAAACAATTAGTGACGTATCCCCTGTTATACTGGGATCACTAAAAATTAATATGGGATGATTGTGGATACCTTATGGCTACCTATTATTTATGTTCGAGTTTTCCTTTAGATCTGTTGGTCTGTGTAATTTAGAGATATCAATAACTCCAAAATAATAAAATTCTGATGGCGAACAAATTCTTTTTCCATCAACTTTTTTGGTGTAAATTTAATTGATTTTCAATCCCAGGCTTCAACGCAGAGCTGAAAGTATATTTGCGAATGGGAGAAAAAAAAAAAGCATTGAAAATCTGCAAAAGTTCCTAAAATAAATGCTGAGGAAACATTTTTTTTTCCGTGAATGGAGGATTTTTGGTATTACGTGGAATTGCTGATTGATAAAAACAGATTATGTTTTCGCTGAATGAATGTGACAAACGTTGTTCTTGTTATAAATTCACTTATATTCCTGTCAAGAACCAAATGTATGCAATATATTGCTTAGATGGTCTTTGATAAACAATTATATTAGACAAGCATAATGGACACCATATATAACTAATATAATTTTTAACATTTTCAGGTGGTTTGTGGAATTTCTTTGCAACCACGCGTCTACCTCTGTCCTGCCTAAAACAATCTCTATAACGGAGGGGAAATGACGAACATAGAGGCGAATTGGATGCAGGGAGATTGGCCATTGAAAGAGGTAGGTGGAAAATGAAGGATGAGTTGCGAAGGGGAGGAGAATGAATTGAAATATTTGATAGGATTAAAGGACAATGGATGCTGGTGTTGGAAAAGGATGGTCATGGTGCACTTCTGAGTGGCTGTGGCTGAGGATGGAGTGTGGTCATAAAAAATGTTTGTAATGAAATGAGGTTTCCCATTGTATTAATAGTGATATATTAATGATTTATTAAGAATTCTTAAGAATTTCTATTGCTTACATAGGCAATACAGGTGTATTTGGAAATGTTTAGAAAGCCATGAAAAACATCTGGTCCCGATCTCAATCCTTTGGCCCAGTTTACTTTAAAATTGTAAGAAATGGGAAATTTATACCAGTCAGAAACATTTGCAATGAGAAATCCTGTTCTACTTGGTTGAAAATTAATTTGAAATCCCAATCCTCCCGTTTTGTCAGTCAGTAAAATACTCGCCTCCCCCTCACTTCCCCACTCTCTCTCTCTCTCTCTCTCTCTCTCTCTCTCTCTCTCTCTCTCTCTCTCTCTCTCTCTCTCTCTCTCTCTCGTCTAGGTGCATGGCATTAAATCTTCATTATTCTGAAAACTATTGTACCGGCTTTGTCTATCCATCCGCACTTTCTCTGTCCGCCCTCAGATATTAAAAACTAATGAGGCTAGAGGGCTGCAAATTGGTATGTTGATCATCCACCCTCCAATCATCAAACATACCAAATTGCAGCCCTCTAACCTCAGTAGTGTTTATTTTATTTAAGGTTAACGTTAGCCATAATTCGGCGCATTTTTTAGTTGTATGTTGATTTCAAAGGTAGGTTTGTTGTTACAAACACCGGTGTTTGTATAAAAGCCTTTTTTATTTCCTGGATGGTGTGTGCTTCTGATATTTCCTTTGCTTTAGTCCATTTTTATATAAAAGGTTTCCTTTCAGAAATCCGGAAATAGGAACGTTAACATAAAAGAAATGGTTTGTAAGGGGACATAAAAACAACCTAAGAATAGACAAACGAAATGAGTAAAGCGAAATGGCAGCATAAGAATAATGGAGCTTGAATGGGATTCAGACAGTTAGAAAAAGATTAGACCTGAATAAACGCGGCAGAAAGAAAGATGAGACCTTTAGTTTTTGTTTATGGGTTGAGGGATAAAGAATTCTTTAGAAACAAAAGAGGTCGGCCAATATATACTCGTGTATCTACCGGTATATATATATATATATATATATATATATATATATATATATATATATATATATATATATATATATATATATATGTATTATAAACACACGTAATATGTGTTTATACTGTTTATATATTGTTTGGTGTTCTCGCAAGTTCATCCAGTAGAACATGAGCGGTGACTTGCTTTTTCTGAGAAACATTCACTACGTCTGGAACCGAAACTCCTTGTTTTCATGAATACAAATTACTTCCTGGAAAATGCCATTAAAGGGGAGAGGTCCACTCACGAAAAGCGTTGCTGTTATGAAAAAAAAAATAATTCATCCTTAACGACTGCTGCCATCAATGATTTTTTTTTTTTTTTTTTTAGCTGATAGGTGAGATGGGTGAAAGAAGAATGAGGGCAGTTAGCTAGCTTTTGTTTATACCATTAATGCTCACGTTACTGGTAAGACAAACTAATATTGTGATTTCAATCCATAGAAATACATGTGATCAGTTTTTCAGTTGTTAAGACATTAAGCCTATGCTAATAATCAATTTAAAATGATGGATTTGTTAAGACATTAAGCCTATGCTAATAATCAATTTAAAATGATGGATTTATCAAGAGCTTTTAGTGTCTTCTTACTACTAAAGCTTCTAAACTAGGATCGCACTATTCATTATTTATGCATGTATGTAAATTATTCGTTTCTGTGGCACCTCTGTATAATGTGCTAGCACCTGTAAGAAACCTAGTCACAACAGGATTGCGGGAGTTCATATGGCAAGGACATAAGATATTATTATTATTATTATTATTATTATTATTATTATTATTATTATTATTATTATTATTATTATTATTATTATTATACAAAGGATAGTAACAGAAAGGGGTCAGTGTTTTATGACAAAGAATCTCTCTCTCTCTCTACAGACTTAGGATAAATCGCATTTTTTGAAGTGCCGCCTTTGGCCCTTTCAAGGTTGGCGTTCACAAAGCTATCCTCCATTCCCCAGGGGTCTTTTCCTGTCCATTAGAGAAAGCTTCCTGAAGGAAAAGCGTCGAGGACTTAAATGCCGCTTAATTTCAGCCGAAGAAGAAATCGTCTACCAACATCTCAAGTCTCGAAAAAGGCAAGAACTCAGTAGCCTTCAGGTAAGTGTCTGGGATCTTGAATTTAATTTTCAAAGAGTAAAAGAGAAAATAAGTAGATTAGACAATAATGAAATTTAGGAAAACAAAATTTTAACGGAAGTAAAATGGATAGTATTGGATATACCAAGGTCTGCTTACAAATCCCGGATGTAGGCGGAGCTTTGTCCATCTCCTTATTGCGTCAGCAGGTGAATCACCGTAATGAGCAGGTAGTTACCCCAGGTGGGAGGCCACTCCACCCAATTGGGGTGACCTTGTCTTTCTTGGCCTTGGGATATACACACATTACTCTATTTTGAAATCTTGATGAATTAGTTAGAAATGGATAAAATAGAAAGAAAAAGCTACGCTTAAGGGATTCCGTCCCTCCTATTCCTTTTGCAGTTAAGAGTTAAGGAGGTTTTGACACATCAAGAGTTCTTTTTTCAGTATTCATGTGATTTTTAATAAAAAAAAACAGTAGACCCTATTGTTGTATACTGATCCTTTTCCAAACATTTTCAAAATATTTCATTTTCGCAGGGAGTGCCTATAGGGAATCTGACCTAAACAGCTTCATAACATTTAATTTTAGTGGTGATTACCAGGAGGGACTCAAATTCCATAAATAGGTTTTCAATAAGTTAACATATCTATGGAATATAATTTTCCGAAATATGTTACTTATTCGGCCATTTAAAAAGTTATCGCAAAATAAATTAGTATCGGACAATTATTATAGAAATGGGAAGCGCGTGTTACCGCAGATCCAACTGACTTGGGTAAATAACTTCATCTTGGTGACCAAACAGAAGTATCGTTAAAACCATTCTCCTTGGCATTATTATCACTAGCGTTAATTAATGATAATAGTATTATTACTAATGACCCCAAAACGACCAAACATGTACTCAGGACAAGCTTCAAAAGTAACTCGACAAAATCGGATATTCTCGCGTGAATAAATGAAAAATAAGTCATTGCCCAGAGTTTAAAATACCAAGAGAGTCGTCATCACTATCAAGCTACCTCACTCTGTGGCAGGTCCATGAGTGAGGTACTTGATAATAATTGTGATATCAGGAGAATAATGTTGTTTTTAAAGAAAATTAACGTTTATTTCAGAATGTAACTCTTTTTCAGATTTTACAGATTTATTTAATACGTATTAAAGACTATAAATTGTTTTGGTATATTTTTTATCGTAATTTAGTTTTAATGATTTTTAGCTAAATTCATGTTTGATTTTAAGCGATGAATGACTATAGTTGCCCCGGTGCTTGGTATCTATGCCTAAAATACATAACTCAATCAATCAGACCCAACTAAAATCGCAAGATAATTTGATTCATCTGGAAATGCGATATATAAATGCGAACAGGCGACACCGTTATAACTTCATCGAGCACCATTTTTCGTCTCTATTTGTGTAACTGAAGGGCACCTTTTGAAGTACAGCTCACGAGACAGCTCCTGTCTCTTTGATCCCAAGTTTTCACCCCTTGAGTATCCGAGAACATGAAACCGGAGGGTGGAGTTTTTCATGCTGTTTGTGGCACGCTGTCTTAGATGTCACCGTTGTGAGCCATGAATTCTCCAACCACTGACATTTAGAAAGTATAGTTTATCTTGCTCCGTGTTTGTATTTTGTTGGCAGGATTAGAAAATATCGTGCCCAGATTGATCTCATCATGAATTACTGATGTGCATGACGATGGTTTTAAAAAAGCCATCGAGTATCAGAATAATAGTTAATAAACTGGGAAACTAGCTATGACCTTGAAGTTCATTTGAAATTTTTGTGAACTTTATCGTGATTTTTTACAAAGTTACAATGCTTTTTACCATTTGAAGGAAAAACGTCATTTACCAGCACTGCAAATGATGAGGATAGAGGGCTTACTTATACTCAGACGGGTATTATTGAGCTAAATACTCGCCGCTGTCGATATTATTTTTGATCTTGACATTTTTTATATGATCAGCCTTTATTTCACCAACCATTTTCAATAACGTCAGAATGTTTATTGCGATTTTTTGAGGTACAGGAATTGAGTACATGACTTCTACGCAGAGAGAATAATATTTGAGTGTAACAAAATAAGCTTTCATTTGTGTCGTGTTGAAAAAGGCAGTTCTTTGCGAGATACTGTGTGACAAAGCTATTTCATTGCAGTTCTGCTGGTATACAAATTGATTTCAGACACGACAATCGTGATAATTAAGGGAACATAATTGATCTGGTCACGGATATAAAATCAGTTACTGTTCAGGAATTAAATTACAGTGACCTCTCTTCAGTGTTATGAAATCATCCTTGAACTCTCTTGTTGTTGGTCGTGCTTAAGTCGTTGTTATAGATTTCAAAATATGTTTTTATCTCACAAAGCAAATTCGGAATCATTGTTCTATTATTCCGTATGTATTTGTTATTGCTAAAGACGCCCTTCTTAGCAATTTCCTGGATTTCCAGCTCGTTCGTTTCCCCTCATGTCACAATTCCTCTCGTTCTTTTCATTTTCCTCCTCGGATCTTCAGCATTACGAAATGTATCTTTTCCTTGCTAGCATCGCTGTCTCTACTATTGTGCCGGCTTTGTCTGTCCGTCCGCACTTTATTCTGTCCGCACTTTTCCTGTCCGCCCTCAGAGCTTAAAATTTACTGAGGCTAGAGGGCTGCAAATTAGTATGTTGATCATCCACCCTCCAATCATCAAACAACCAAATCGCAGCCCTCTAGCCTCAGTAGGTTTTATTTTATTTAAGGTTAAAGTTAGCCATAATCGTGCTTCTGACAACGATATAAGATAGGCCACCACCGGGAGGTGGTTAAAGTTTCATGGGCCACGTCTCATACAATATTATATCGATACCACCGAAAGATAGATCTATTTTCGGTTGCCTTTATTATACGCTGTAGCGGCTGTACAGAAAACTCTATTGCGCCGAAAGAACTTCGGCGCATATTTTTTACTTTTTTTTTTACCCAGTTTCCTATCCATCTGATTACGCTTAGAGTCATGGTATGGACCAAATTTTTTAAATGAATTTACCTGAGCTTCCTATGAAGTTGTTGTATGTATAGGAGAGAATAGAGACAGATTTTAATATGTCTATTTGTAAATTAGAGAAGCCTTACGAAAGTGTCTTACCGAGGCAAGGAAGTCAGTAAAAAATCTGAAGA
Source organism: Macrobrachium rosenbergii (assembly GCA_039081455.1). Lineage (NCBI taxonomy): Eukaryota > Metazoa > Arthropoda > Malacostraca > Decapoda > Palaemonidae > Macrobrachium > Macrobrachium rosenbergii. Next base: position 134,042 of record JANJGK010001874.1, read on the forward strand.
GTGTATATGCTGTATGATTTTTACAGTACTATAAGTGTATTTAGATTATTAGATGCCTTTATTGTTAATTTGACATATCATCTAATGGGTGTTTTAGAAAGAATTCTATTTGTAAATATTTTGAAGAAGGGAAAATACCGTCGTTTTTCTATCTAGTGTTTCCTAAGTATCCATATAACTATTTGGCTTCGAGCACCTCTCTCATTTATTTTAGAATTTCTCTTCTCTTAATTTAATTTGCCCATGTAGGAGTACATGACCAGCATCATGGCTTACATATATTAATAAGAATAAAACATTTATATTTTTCGTTTTAAGGCTAAATATTTGGTTTAAAAAAAAAAAAAAAAAAACTTACTTCACATATTCTGGTTCTGTCATGGTTCCTGTCATCACTTTAGACTTATCTAGACACTAGAACATAATGTTACAGTGTTTGCAAATGAAACAAGACGTAGATCATTATAGAGTATATTGAAATTTTGCTTAGATGTGTGCATTTATAGACAACAGCATTGCTATAGCCTCGGCCAATGAGTCTGAAGGTTTCATTATTTTGCCCTGGCAACCGACCGGAAATCAGAACCAGTGCGACCGAATTCTTAACGGTAGGGCTCCAGAGTGCGATAATAAAATCACCAGACTAACTGTACGCTGTTAGAGCACCTACAAAAGGAAAGACAATATCCAAACCATTTAGCTTCGATGAATGCGAAAACAGCTTACTTGACATTACAGTAGAATTCTTCCTTAAAAATCTCTCCGTATGTGTGAATATTTCATAATTCTGCCTTTTAAGATGTACCTTTTAAGACTTTTCATCTGACTTTTTTTCTCTTCCGGGTCATATTTCTAAGTGTGGATAGTTATTACAAAAGTACATAGACGTAAATATAAAAGTCCATACCCACATTAGCCTGTAGGTTAATATATATTTTCATAAATTAGATAAGTGGATCTGTTGAGTCTAAACAAAACGTATGGAATGACTCATCATCGTAAGTAAACGTAAACAAGTAAAAGATGCGCCGAAGTTTCTTCGGCGCAATCGAGTTTTCTGTATGAGCTGCGGCCCATGAAGCTTTCAACCACGGCCCGGTGGTAGCATGTCCTATAGGGCTGCCAGACGCACGATTATGGCTAACTTTAAGGCTAACTTTAACCTTAAATAAATTAAAAACTACCGAGGCTAGATGGCTGCAGTTTGGTATGTTTGATGATTGGAGGGTGGATGATCAACATAAACCAATTGCAGCCCTCTACCCTCAATAGTTTTTAAGAGCTGAGGGCGGACAGAAAAAGTGCTGACTGACAGACAAAGCAGGAACAATAGTTTTCTTTTACAGAAAACTAAAAACTGAAAATTAACAATATTTCGATTCGAAACTCGTTGAGGATTATTAAATAAAAAAAAGTCAGAAATGGATAGTTGCTTTAGAAAATGGGAAATTCTTTGTATTGCCGGTTTGGCAGTTTGTCTCATTTGAAAATGTCCTTTTTCATTAAACGGTGATATTTACTAATATTATTAAACACGCCGAAGCGATTGGTTTGACTGACAAGATTAAAATACGACGAGTTATCAAACGATCTTCGATTACAGCGACTAAATAGATGAGACCTCAGTTATTCATCAAAAATATAATTATTTAGCGAAGCGTCCTATTCGTACTCGAAGACTTCACATGTAACGTTAAACTAATTCATATCTGAAATTGTAATTCTATGAACTGAGGGAAACTCCTTCCGCGTGATCCATTTTATTAATATATATTTATCAAGAATACACTTATTGGTTTTCGTACTTTTATTTTAATTGCCGGCGAAAGCTATAGAATTTAACTAAGAAACGTGAATATAAAAATTTACCAGAGAAACATAATTGATATAAACTGGAAATCGCAACACTTGACCAGGCACTAGAAATGGACCCATAAGCTAGGAAAAACTCGTTTATATAATTTTAGTAGTTGGATAATGTGTACAGAGGAATCAACTAGTAACAAGAAATATATGCGCCGAAGTTTCTTCGCTGCAATAGAGTTTTCTGTACAGCTTATAATGCTGTATGAAACTTTCGTCCGCGGCCCATGAAACTCAGCCACGGTCCGGTGGTGGCCTGTGTTGTTGGTACCTATATCGGTGCCAGAAGTACAATCATGGCTAACTGTAACTTAAATAAAATAAAAATTACTAAGGCCAGAGGGCTGCAATTGGTATGTTTGATGATTGGAGGGTGGATGATCTACATACCAATTTGCAGCCCTCTAGCCTCAGTACTTTTTAAACATCTGAGCGCGGACAGACAGACAAAGCCGGCACAATAGTTTTATCTTACAGAGAACTAAAAATTGAATGGAAACAGGTACGTACATGAATATATGAATAAGCATATTTTATCTAATTTGTGTGAGGGTATTGCGAAACACAAATTAAATAAAAAGATAATAATGCTATGAAAAGGAAGAACAATAATACAAAAAAGAAAAAAACATATTTTCTGTTTTGGTAGAGGTCTACTAGGAATAGCGTCTATGCAAATAATTACCCTGAAGACATAATCACACGTCTTCAGTTTATTGTAGAAATTATTATTTGACATTTCTGAAGCGAAGGCTATTTACTGATATTTTACAGGGACCTAAATATTCGACGAAAATATGGCTTTCGAAATCGAGGATATTCAAACTTTTTGGTATAATGTCATTGAAAGGATAAAAGCAATGGACAGTAATCAGTCTTACCTCCTTCATTCCACAGGCTTTGTCCATGAATTCTGCAGAAGGCCGTGATCTGACAGCCTTATCGAAGTCATCTCTGGTATTGCCGTTCGCCTCCCTCCGCATAGGCTACTCTCACTACAAGACGAAATATTCAGGTAAGTCACATTGTTCTGCTTGTTTGTCTATTTGCTAACGAGTCAAATTTGTGTTCACTATTACTTCATATATATATATATATATATATATATATATATATATATATATATATATATATATATATATATATATATATTACATATATATATATTATATATATAAATATATATATATAAATATATATATATATATATATATATATATATATATATATATATATATATATATATATATATATATATATATATACATATACACATATAGAAATAGATAGGTATCTTGGTATTTTGTCATGAGTGTGTATTTACAGTATTATTAGGTAAAAGAAACGTTTGAGCTGTATAGCCAGCAGATATTTATGTACTTAAAACTCACGTGAAAACAGTTACGAAGGCCTGACGACGTTGCCATGAATGCTGATAAATAACAAGTAAAAAATGCGCCGAACTTTCTTCGGCGCAATCGAGTTTTCTGTACAGCTGCTACAGCGTCTGATCAAGACCACCGAAAATAGACCTATCTTTAGGTGGCCTCGGTATAATGCTGTATGAGCCGCGGCCCATAAAACTTTAAACACGGCCCGGTGGTGGCCTATCCTATATTGTTGCTAGAAGCACGAATATGGCTAAATTTAACCTTAAATAAAATAAAAACTGCTGATGCTAGACGGCTGCAATGTGATATGTTTGATGATTTGTGGGTGGGTGATCAATATACCAATTTGCAGCCCTCTAGCCTCAGTAGTTTTTAAGATATGAGGGCAGAGAGAAAAAGTGCGGGTAGAAAAAAGTGCGGACAGAATAAAGTGCGGACGGACAGATAAAGCAAGCACATTAGTTTTCTTTTACAGAAAACTTAAAGTGAGAAGTTTATTCTTATTACGAGAAACTATATCATATTTAGTTTCTAACTTGTTTATATGATAACTATATGTCTTAACTTTCTCAAAATAATTCCATTGATCAACAGTGATTCACTATTATTTCATTATCAGCAGAAATAATCCCAGGAACCGTGAGCCATTAATACCCAAGTATTACCTATACCTTGAAGAGAAACGCGTTTACCTACTGCTTAGCCTACTATCCCCTTCTCCACAGAGCTTTGTTAAAGAGGAGACATTTCCTCAAGCCTTTGTTCATTAATGCTAACATGATTAGGTTTTAATGCCTTCAGGCAGGTTACCAATTGCTAATATGAGTCTCATTTGGCAACAGGAGGCCGGGCAGATGTTATGGAACATCTTCAAATTACCCGTTTCATTACGCTTTGAATTATCACTGTATGGTTGGGACAGTTCGTTACTCATAGATACTTGCTGTAGTACGGGAGTCACGTAGAATTATTATGATTTAATAATTAGGAAATACGCGAAGTTTCTTCGGCGCAGTCAAGTTTTCTGTACATCGTATAATGCTGTATGAACCTTTCAGACACGGCCTGGTGGTAGCTTTTGTTGCTGGTACTTACAGCGGTGCCAGACGCACGATCATGGCTAACTTTACCCTTATATAAAATAAAAACTACTGAGGCTAGAGGGCTGCAATTTGGTATGTTTGATGATTGGAGGGTGGATGATCAACATGCCAATTTGCAGCCCTCTAGCCTCAGTAGTTTTTAAGATCTCAGGGCGGACACAAAAAGTTTGGAGAAAAAAGTGCCGACGGACAGACAAATTGCCATCTCAATAGTTTTCTTTTACAGAAAACTAAAAGGTAGCAGAAGTAATGAATTTCCCGACTGCAAGTTGGCTGGCGTCAAAAGTATCAGGGTCACTGGAATGCAGCTTTAACTCGTAAAGAAATATGACAAATGCGTTTCTCATTTCAAGCTCACGCTAATGCTTAAGGACTTGGGTAATATTTTGTAATCTAAAAGTTATAGCAAATACTAGGAAGTTAATCAGACTACCTCTCCTTACTTGGAATTTATAGTCATTAAGTAATTTTCATTATCTTTGGCCTCCGATCACGAGTACCTGGTTGAGTGTCGACTGTGGTCGGTCATAGCAATTGCAGAGAATGGTTTGAGATACCAAAATCACCCCAAAAATACTGTGAACTGAAACATTAACGCCAGCTGGGGCCATGCTTATTTAAAGAACGATATGCACGCTGACACGCGCACACGCACACACACACACACACACACACACACACACACACACACACATATATATATATATATATAATATATATATATATATATAATGTATATATATATATATATATATATATATATATATATATATATATATATATATATGCGTGTATATTATATAAATATATATAGTGCATCGTTCTTAAATCGTAAATGACCACTGAGGTATTCACTCACTTGACTATATTTCATTAAGCACGAACTTCGAAATGGTGGTGAAATGACTTATCAAACTGCCTAAGAAAAAAAATGAGTAGTGTGAATTTATTTTTATTAATAATCATGCAAATGAAATTTTTATGTATAGAAATATTAAATTGTTACCTCTGATCTTTGAATTTCTGTTCATCATATATGTAAAGCATGTAAACCAAATTGAATTTGAAAGGTCAGGCAACAGGAATTGTAATCGCTTTACAAATGATTATAGCTTTTGGACTTTCCAACATGATGATGCTGGAAACCATTGTTTTAGTTGAAGACATTGCATAAATGGCAAAGGACTCGAATTTACCGCGTATCTTATTCGTCATTTCAGTATTCCACCAGAAGCTCAGTTTATATATATATAATATATATATATATATATATATATATATATATATATATATATATATATATATATATATATATATATATATATATATATATACTTTATATATATATATATATATATATATATATATATGTATATATATATATATATATATATATATATATATATATATATATATATATATATATATATATGATTTCATATCTCGTGCGACATTTTTATGTAGGTAAAGATAATATAAGACTAAGAATATAGACGGTAAAACCACTAGCTCAAAAATTTATAGATAATCATGATCAGTAGTTAAAGCAATATTCACCTCTCTCTCTCTCTCTCTCTCTCTCTCTCTCTCTCTCTCTCTCTCTCTCTCTCTCTCTCCGATATTGTTTTCAGTAGGCAGTGACCTTTTGGCATGTAGATTTCCTTATTTTTTTTTGGATACGTTTATCACCACAAGCCTTGAATCAAAGAAGGAAGTAAATGAAAATTTTTTTCTTCCTTGGAGGTAAGTGATCTCACTATGTTCACTGCGTTATAATCATTGAAATCAGTTATCTTCAATGTTTATTAGTTATATATATATGTGTGTGTGTGTGTGTTTATATATATTTACACACACATATTCATATATATATATATATATATATATATATATATATATATATATATATATATAAATAATATAAATATATGTGTGTATATATATATATATATATATATATATATATAATAATACATATACATATATATATATATATATATATATATATATATATATATATATATATATATATATATATATATATATATATATATAACTCCAAGTAACGAAGACTAGGAGGAAAATCATTTTACTCCGAGACTCTCGTATCATTTTTACGTTGTGTTGCCAATGGACATTTGTTGCTTCTTCGTCTTTAAAATCCATTCGATTAATGGAAGGGAAGTACCGCAGCCATAAAGCTGGGTTTAGTATCCATGTCACTAGGAGAGTAGGAGATCGCATTTCGTCCGCGGTGTAGTTTGATCTGTCTGCAGTTTGTGAAGGAATGTCTTTTACTTTCGAAGGATCATTGTGGGTAGTGTACTCTTTCAAGGCTATAAAAAACCTCTAAGTGGCTCTTGAGCAATTTTTTGGAAACCAAAACTTATAGTAAAAAATACAAGCGAACAAGCAAGATTTTTTTAAATGATCATGACAAGAACGTACTTTGTAAAAGAAAACTATTGAGATGGCTATTTGTCTGTCCGTCCGCACTTTTTTTTTGTGCGCCATTAGATCTTAAAAACTAATGAGGCTAGAGAACTGCAAATTGGTATGTTGATCATCCAGCCTACAATCATCAAACATACCAAATTGCAACCCGCTAGCCTCTGTAGTTTTTATTTTATTTAAGGTTAAAGTTAGCCATGGTCGTGCGTTTGGGACCGTTATAGGTACCAACAACACAGGCCACTTGGCCGCGGCTGAGAGCTTCATGGGCCGAAGCCGAGAGTTTCATACAATATTAATACGCTGTTCAGAAAACTCGATTGCACCGAAGACTCTTAGGCGCATTTTTTACTTGTTTTCTTTCTAAATGTTGTGGTAACAGACATCATACGATTGTGAACGATATGATCTGAGTCTGGCTTAGACAACAGAAGCAAAATGAGTATGAGATTTACTAGCCTTTGGAATTAGACCTTAGGTTATTCCATGAAAAAATGGTTGAAGCAACAGTGTATACAGGTGAATTGAATAATTAAAGTTATCTGTAATTTGTTCATAAATCACTGAATGTTCACACCAATATGGGTGGGAGAATTGATTGCATCGATAGGCTTTTCAAGCGTAGCTACGAGAACAATAATGGTGTCGACCTTATAACTTTGTAGATGTATAAATAATCAACGAATCTGTCAGTGTACCCTGGACGCGTTATATACATTTTTTTTATATAACAGGAACCCCGTTGAGGGAGGGGTGGTGCTAGCACTGAAGGCATTACTTAAGGTTCTTTGCAGAGTCCCTTCGGCCCCTAGCTGCAACCCCTTTCGTTCCTTTTACTCTACCTCCATTCATATAATCTTTCTTCCATCTTGCTATCCACCCTCTCCTAACAATTATTTCATAGTGCAACTGCGAGGTTTTCCTACTGTTACACCTTTCAAACCTACCTACTCTCAACTTCCTTTCCAGCGCTGAATGACCTCATAGGTCCCTGTGCTTGGACTTTGGCCTAAACTCTATATTCCATTCCTCTATAACAGGAAGAGGCACAATGACATATCTGAAACTTGTCAGATTTAAAATGCAACCGGGAGAGAAGGGCTACAAAAATTATTTCCCAGCTCAGTAACAAGATTTCCGTGCTGTTTTTATAGTGACCACGCACACACACACAAGCGAAGAATTTTCTTTAAAAAGAGGTTGCTGGAATTAAAGAATTCACGTACGCGGACTGTTTTTTTAGAACAACAAAAACATTTCGCCGAAAAGAGCCTGTGGTGACAGTCCGCATGTTTCAACTCAGCCGAAAAAAAAAAAAAAATCTTTAAAATATAAATTGTTGAAAAACGAAAGCTTTCCCGAAAATCAGAAAACGATGAGAGACAAGGAAAATATTTTTGTTCAAACACGAATAAGTTGTTGGTTGTTGTTGCAAGCCACGTAGTGCATGTTAAAATCAAATTTATATATATATGTGGGTGGGTGTCCGTGTGCGCGCGCGTGCATATAACCACAAATGAACGAAAGGTAGGCAGCTGCGTGTAAGTATACAGGTACAAAATACCACTTATGTAATGTACAATACATAGGAGGCTTAGTAAGAACCCTAATTATCCATTCAGGAAATATATCTCTGTGATTCATGCATTCCAAGCAGATATCTCCCGTAGGGGGTGATGCCGTCAATACACTTCACGCGGTGCACTGTAGGCGTTACTTAAGGTTCTTTGCAGCGTCCCTTGTGCCCCTAGCTGCAAGCCTTTTCATTCCTTTTACTGTACCTCCATTCATATTCTCTTTCTTCCATCTTGCTATCCACCCTCTCCTAACAATTGTTTCATAGTGCAACTGTGAGGTTTTCCTCCTGTTACACCTTTCAAACCTTGATACTCTCAGTTCCCCTTCCAGCGCTGAATGACCTCATAGGTTCCAGCGCTTGGCTTTGGGCCTAGATTCTATATTCCTTTCTTCCTTCCTTCCTTCCAAATAGATATCACGGCAATTGTTAAGTCCTGTTTTAGATGAAAAAGATTTTAGTCCTATAGCTTTTAAAGGTCTTATTTACCATTTAACAATCGCTTGCACAATCTCTCTCTCTCTCTCTCTCTCTCTCTCTCTCTCTCTCTCTCTCTCTCTCTCTCTCTCTCTCTCTCTCTCTAGAAACTCAAGCTGTAGTTTTACCTCGGGTTAATTTACGAGGTCTGTACTTGCATAATACCTCTCTCTCTCTCTCTCTCTCTCTCTCTCTCTCTCTCTCTCTCTCTCTCTCTCTCTCATTGACGAGGTCTGCACTTGCTTGCATGATACGTAAAAAAGAGGGGAGGGAAAAATGACTAAATTCAGGAGAATAATCCACGTAATCTCCGTAATTGAGGAAGCAGTAAATTTCCGGAAAGTTCTACAGTTCCCGGAGCCTCTCGTAATGTGCGAGAATGTTTTAACTTTGCAAGAATATATCATTTTATTAGGTGCATGATCTCATATTTCAGAAGTATATTTACATATAATTTTCTTTTTTTATCCCTAATAGTCAGTAGACCTAAATTTATGCATTTGACATGTACATTAAGTCATTTATCATAGGCTTATGCACAACTTGTTGTTTAATGACTTCCTTATCGCGAAGTGATAGAAAGACTTATAAATTATGCTCAAAATAAACCCAGTTAGTTCTCTGTAAAAGAAAACTATTGTGCCGGCTTTGTCTGTCCGTCCCCACTTCAGGCTGTCCGCACTTTTTTCTGTCCCGGCCTTTTCTGTCCGCCCTCAGATCTTAAAAAATACTGAGGCTAGGGCGCTGCAAATTGGCATGTTGATCATCCACCCTCCAATCATCAAACATACCAAATTGCAGCCCTGTAGTTTCAGTAGCTTTTATTTTATTTAGGGTTGAAGTTAGCCATAAACGTGGTTCTGGCAATGATATAGGATAGGCCACCATCGGGTCGTGGTTAAAGTTTCATGGGCCGCGGCTCATACAGCATTATACTGAGACCACCGAAAGATAGATCTATTTTCGCATTTTTTACTTGTGCATATCAAAAAGACATATTCATCATGAAAGTTATTTTTAAACTGTTTGTGTATAATCCCGTGTCTTCCATGTAAATAAGTGCTTTGTTATGAATTCATAGTCTATTTGTTTACATTCTAAAAGGTTGAATTAAGCCAATCAGCAGCCTATATCATGAGCAGTGTTACCATAACAAACTGTTAATATAAAGACAATATTTTGAGGACAGATCCGCGACACCGACTATAGTAAGAGATTACTCTCTATAAGAATTAACCTGAAACTGTTAGGATACGAATTGTTTTTTTCGCATTTTTACTTGGTATTAGTATACGGTGATCTTATTAATGGGATTGTTCTTGTTTCTGTACACATGATACTTGTAGGAAGTATATTTTCGTTTATCACTTGTATTTCCTATGTTATTTGATTGCGTAAGAAATGATCACGTAAGCCTAGAAAAACCCACATTACTCTTTTCATCATCTGTCAGTATACCGTTACTTATCATTATCTTTCTTTTTATTAAAACATAGCTATTCTTAATTTCTATCTTTCTTTTTATTAAGACGTAGCTCTCGTTAATTTCTTTAATACTAAAACCGAGGTTAACCTGGCTGTCGAACAACTGTGCACAAAAAAAGTTAAGTATATCTTAGTTTAACCAGACCACTGAGCTGATTAACAGCTCTCCTAGGGCTGACCCGAAGGATTAGATTTATTTTACGTGGCTAAGAACCAATTGGTTACCTAGCAACGGGACCTACAGCTTATTGTGGAATCCGAACCACATTATAGCGAGAAATGAATTTCTATCACCAGAAATAAATTCTTATTCTTCACTGGCCGGTCGGAGATTCGAACTCGCGGCCAGCAGAGTGCTAGCTGAGAACGGAACCCACTTCCCCAACGAAGAACTACAATTGTGCACAACTTCGTGAGATTGGAGTTCTTTAACTCCTTTCCCAATTGCAGTCCTTTAGCAGAGCCCCTTGCAGTATTATACGAAAGGCTGTCTGCAATGTTATGTAAATAGAGCGCGAAAGTAATACAAACTTGCAATAAAAGAGCGGCATTCTTATATAAATGAAATTAGATGGCTTGTTAGGAACAGGCTCCCTATTCCCACATGAATTGGGAGAGAAGAGTAGAATTTTCACAGATTAATTCACTTAAAAAATCTACATGAATCCGAAAATGCCCAGAAAACACGGTAGAGAAGGCTCCCTCACCCGTCTGCAAGTTTCTGAGATGTATGCTAGTATTGCACCAGCCCTGGTTTTTTGCCGTTCCCCTTGGCTAGGCTAGGTTAGGTTAGGTTAGGTTAGGTTGGGTTGGGTTTGGGTGTGGAAAACATAATGAGATTATTTTCAAGAAATTTCTATGGTTTTTAAGATATGGCGTCCCACTTTTTTAAGGGAAAGGTCCCGTTACTCGGTTACATCTCGAGAAGATACTGCTCGTCTTTGTTAGAAATGGTTTGGGGGTTTTTGTATGGTGCCAAATCAAACCCCTCTTAGGATGAAAAGAGCTTTGATAGTCAATGGATGTAGCAGTAAATCATTAGACGGGAAAATTCCCTTTCCGTCCCCTTTTCTGCTGACATGGGAGGTCCTTAGACTCATAAGGACTTCCAAAAGGGGGAACAATGGGAATTAGAAGTAGAGTAATGGATAGCCTATCTATTTATTTTTTTATATGGCTAAGGTGAAAAATACACTTCAAATTACTATTATTTTTTTTATACTTCATGTGCGCTTGCCACGTCATTGTCACGGCACATATACAGTTCTATGCACATATATTTATATGTGTTTATACAGTCTCTCTCTCTATCTCTCTCTCTCTATACACACACACACACACACACACACACACACACACACACACATATATATATATATATATATATATATATATATATATATATATATATATATATATATATATATATATATATATAAGTACACATATGGGTACTAATTAGAGAACATAAGACAAATGTCGTTCAAGTTAGAACTTGATAAAAAATCGAAAATGGTCCGCTCAGCATTGGCAGAGGTATCATTAAAAACTGCCTTGCTTGACCTTCGTTCGCTCTGATATATATATATATATATATATATATATATATATATATATATATATATATATATATATATATATATATATATATATATATGTATATATATTTTTGTCTTTTACCCATACAGCCTGTCAGACATTAAATAATTTCTTCGCTCTGAGGTTCTGCATTTGTCGTTCAAAGGCTAAAGTTCATTTGAAGAGCACATGTCTTTACGGGGTATTAGTTCTTAAATATATATATATATATATATATATATATATATATATATATATATATATATATATATATATGTATATATATATATATATATATATATATATATATATATATATATATATATATGTATATGTGTGTGTGTGTGTATGTACATATATATATATATATATATATATATATATATATATATATATATATATATATATATATATATATATAAATATTTGTGTATGTATACTGTATATGTATATGTATCTGTGTATATGTATATATTTGGAGTAAACGCCATAAAATTATTTTATTTGACTAAAACAAAGAATCAATTATTACTAAAACCATTTATTCCTTCCGGGAAACAACTTTTTTTTTTTACTTTCAGTTTCTCTAATGGGTTAAAACAATCAGTTACGACTAATTGCTTATCGTCTACAATTGAGAAAAGCAATTAGAAACCCTTAATTACCTGGTTGCCGAGTCTCTCTGGATATGAAATCTTATTCAAGATGTGAAGTTTTGGTAAACCGAATTTTTCAGTTATTGCAAATGAAAGGCAATCCTCCCTGGATTGGGAAATGGGCTTTTAGGTCATTTCAATGCCTTTAATTACAAATCTTGTCTTTATGATCTTTCTTTGATATGAATTGCGCATTATACCCTTCATTTCGAACGCTTCTTTCTTTCTTTCTTTGCTTTTAAAAGGTGGAAGAGTTCTGAGTATATCATAATTATATATTCAAAACTTTCATTTCTCTACCGCAAAATATAAGAAGAAACGGACCTCATGTAAAGTAAGGTGGTCAATTCCTTTTATGCCGAGAGTAAATGCTAAATATATATATATATATATATATATATATATATATATATATATATATATATATATATATATATATATATATATATATATATATATATATGTGTGTGTGTGTGTGTGTCTATGTGTGTGTATGTATGTATGTGTGTACTCGTGCGTGTGTGCATATACATAAATATACATACATTATATATATATATATATATATATATATATATATATATGAAATTTTTATCACACCGTGATTTTTATACAATCATGAAGCTACAAATGTCGCTTAATATCGAAATTCACGCTACCTCGGTATATCTCCGTTGGAGAATTGTCGCCGAAGGGGAATTTATATAAGTGATAAATGAATTGGAATCGTGGGGACACGAACCCGCGACGAAAGCCTATTCAGCGACTCCAGTTGACGTAAACCATTGAGCCATCAAGAGAGGTATAAGTCTTTTGCCGAGATGTCGTACTGCTTTCACCCGTCGTGAGCGGGGAAAGTGTACTAGCCTCGACAATGACCCACCTCCGCCATGACAGTTCATTGGTACGTTTGGAACACGCAGCTCTTGTTATGAAATTTTTATCACACCGTGATTTTTATACAATCATGAAGCTACAAATGTCGCTTAATATCGAAATTCACGCTACCTCGGTATATCTCCGTTGGAGAATTGTCGCCGAAGGGGAATTTATATAAGTGATAAATGAATTGGAATCGTGGGGACACGAACCCGCGACGAAAGCCTATTCAGCGACTCCAGTTGACGTAAACCATTGAGCCATCAAGAGAGGTATAAGTCTTTTGCCGAGATGTCGTACTGCTTTCACCCGTCGTGAGCGGGGAAAGTGTACTAGCCTCGACAATGACCCACCTCCGCCATGACAGTTCATTGGTACGTTTGGAACACGCAGCTCTTGTTATGAAATTTTTATCACACCGTGATTTTTATACAATCATGAAGCTACAAATGTCGCTTAATATCGAAATTCACGCTACCTCGGTATATCTCCGTTGGAGAATTGTCGCCGAAGGCTCAATGGTTTACGTCAACTGGAGTCGCTGAATAGGCTTTCGTCGCGGGTTCGTGTCCCCACGATTCCAATTCATTTATCACTTATATAAATTCCCCTTCGGCGACAATTCTCCAACGGAGATATACCGAGGTAGCGTGAATTTCGATATTAAGCGACATTTGTAGCTTCATGATTGTATAAAAATCACGGTGTGATAAAAATTTCATAACAAGAGCTGCGTGTTCCAAACGTACCAATGAACTGTCATGGCGGAGGTGGGTCATTGTCGAGGCTAGTACACTTTCCCCGCTCACGACGGGTGAAAGCAGTACGACATCTCGGCAAAAGACTTATACCTCTCTTGATGGCTCAATGGTTTACGTCAACTGGAGTCGCTGAATAGGCTTTCGTCGCGGGTTCGTGTCCCCACGATTCCAATTCATTTATCACTTATATAAATTCCCCTTCGGCGACAATTCTCCAACGGAGATATACCGAGGTAGCGTGAATTTCGATATTAAGCGACATTTGTAGCTTCATGATTGTATAAAAATCACGGTGTGATAAAAATTTCATAACAAGAGCTGCGTGTTCCAAACGTACCAATGAACTGTCATGGCGGAGGTGGGTCATTGTCGAGGCTAGTACACTTTCCCCGCTCACGACGGGTGAAAGCAGTACGACATCTCGGCAAAAGACTTATACCTCTCTTGATGGCTCAATGGTTTACGTCAACTGGAGTCGCTGAATAGGCTTTCGTCGCGGGTTCGTGTCCCCACGATTCCAATTCATTTATCACTTATATAAATTCCCCTTCGGCGACAATTCTCCAACGGAGATATACCGAGGTAGCGTGAATTTCGATATTAAGCGACATTTGTAGCTTCATGATTGTATAAAAATCACGGTGTGATAAAAATTTCATAACAAGAGCTGCGTGTTCCAAACGTACCAATGAACTGTCATGGCGGAGGTGGGTCATTGTCGAGGCTAGTACACTTTCCCCGCTCACGACGGGTGAAAGCAGTACGACATCTCGGCAAAAGACTTATACCTCTCTTGATGGCTCAATGGTTTACGTCAACTGGAGTCGCTGAATAGGCTTTCGTCGCGGGTTCGTGTCCCCACGATTCCAATTCATTTATCACTTATATAAATTCCCCTTCGGCGACAATTCTCCAACGGAGATATACCGAGGTAGCGTGAATTTCGATATTAAGCGACATTTGTAGCTTCATGATTATATATATATATATATATATATATTATATAAATATATGTATATATATATATATATATATATATATATCCGTCCTTCTGTCTGTCTCTCTCCTCTATTTATCTTTCCCTCTCCCATACTCCATACACATTAAAGTAAATATAAATCAGCATAGGCCACACAACGGAAAATATCTAGAGCCCAAGTTTGTCGCAAAATACATTATGAAAAACTCAGTACAGAAAAGTTATCAGGAGTTTAAAAAAATAACAAGCGCTCTTATAAACTATTGTTCTCGAATTAACGAAAATTCGTATTCGCGAGTCACGCATTTCCAGAAGATAAAAGACAGCCACAGGATATATTAAACTGCGTAATCAATAAGTGAATCCATTTCACGACAAGTAATTAAAAGTCTTGAATTGGGAAAAGAGGTCTGGCCCCTTGTGATGTGTTTAGCCATAAAGGGTTGGGAAAATATATTGGAGGGGATATGCCATTATATGAAGCAGAATTATTAATAGAACTTAGTGAATTACCATGGGATTTTCATTATGGAATTATGTTTTGCACTGTATTTCTTCCACCCTAAACGCAGCGGCCCGGGGGCGGGGAGGTGGGGGGGGAATGGTTAGTGCCGTCAGTGCACCTCACGGAGTGCACTGTAGGCATTACTAAAGGTTCTTTGCAGCTTGCCTCCTGCCCCTAGCTGCAACCCCTTTCATTCTTTTTACTGTACCTCCAATAATATTATCTTTCTTCCATGTTGCTATCCACCCTCTTATAACAGTTGTTTCATAGTGTAACTCTCAGTTTCCCTTTCAGCGCTGAATGACCACATAGGTCCCAGTGCTTGGCCTTTGGCCTAAATTCTATATTCCATTTCATTCTTAAACGCAGAGGGTTGTCAAGATAAATAATTTTGAACGAATTATACACCCGCGAAGGTACTGAAAGACAAACGAAATCAAAAGGTAAGAGTCAGCCGATTTGAACCAATGGTCTGGAACTGAGGAAATTTTATGTGAGAACTATATTTAAGCGTTATGAAGGACAATAAAATCTTAAACGCATGAGGAGTCAAGTAATACTCGGTGGAGTGAAAATACACTCCCAAATTATTATTATTTTTTTTTTTTTAGTTAATGAGTTTTCTCGACGGTTTCTTCCTTTTTTTCTATCTATGTTACATTCAAATGTTTCATGATTAACATAATTACAATCAAATGATTTTTGTTTTGTTAGTTTTTTTTTTTTTCTTTTGTTTCAAAATCATTCTTTCTCTTGATATCCTAAACGGTCTGTATTTTAGTATTATGTCAAGTACTTTTCGACATGGCCTTTATTGAACTCTTAACTGCTTTCTGTGTGTGTGACAGTTGGGTTTGGGCCTTTCTTCCCCTGAAAGGTTCCTCAATTTCTTTCCTACTATAGGCCGTAGTCCCCGTGGGGGGATAGTGCCGTCAGTGCACCTCACGCGGCGCACTGTAAGCATTACTTAAGGTTCTTTGCAGCGTTCCTTCGGCCAAGCTGTAACCCCTTTCATTCCTTTTACTGTACCTCCATTCATAATCTCTCTTCCATCTTGCTATCCACCTTCTCCTAACAATGGTTTCATATTGCAACTGCGAGGTTTTCCTTCTGTTACACCTTTCAAACTTTTTACTGTCAATTTCCCTTTCAGCGCTGAATGACCTCATAGGTCCCAGCGCTTGGCTTTTGGCTTAAATTCTATATTCCTTCCTTCCTTCCTCCCATAGGCCGTAGCCATTAGCTGATAATGTGAGCAGATCTGGTGAGCCCACCGCAAAATAATTGATTCTACTTATTGTCTGCTGAATTGACAGACGACAATAAAAATTGATTTATTTTCCTTTCCTCCTGAAGTTTTCCCCTTCGTGCTTATACCCCCAACTCCTTTTCCTCCTTATTGTGTGATTGGTTTGAGCTCTTATCTCGAACAGAAAAAAGGAATTTCGTCGGTATGCAATTGAATTGTAAGACAGGTAGAAAAGACACAATTTCCTCTACAAAAAGTTCTTCATGTTTTTTCTGTCTTTTTTACGAGAATACGTTATCCTTTTCATTAAATTATTTTATATTTTCCCATCATCGGTCTCCGTAGTACGATTCCTCAAACAACAGACTACTCTGGGCATTTCTTCTTTATTGTCATCATAAATATCATAAAACACATTTAGTTGTTGCTGAAGAAAACAAGTAAAAAATCGTCGAAGTTTCTTTGGCGCAATCGAGTTTTCTGTACAGCCGCTACAGCGTATAATCAAGGTCACCGAAAATAGATCTATCTTTTGGTAGTCTTGGCGTAATGCTGCATGACCCGCGGTCCATGAAACTTTAACCATGAGCCGGTGGTGGCCTGGCCTATATCGTTGCCAGACTCATGATTATGGCTAAATTCAACCTTAAATAAAATAAAACTACTGAGACTAAAGGGCTGCAATTTGGTATGTTTGATGACTGGAGGGTGGAGGATCAACATACCAATTTGCTGCCCTCTATAGCCTTAGTAGTATTTAAGATCTGAGGGCGGACAGAAGATGTGCTGACAGAAAAAAGTGCGGACGGACAGACAAAGCCGGCAAAATAGTTTTCTTTTCAGAAAACTAAAAGTGGCTTTTATTCTCAGTAGAAATGAAAAGGAAATTTTTCATAGAATTTCCTTTGCTCTCCTGAATATTGAAGAAAATTCTTTAAAAAGTGGGGCAGTAACAAAACAACAGTTGTCGAGAAGTGTTCTATAGCGTGACATGGAAGTAAATTCGTGTGCTTCAAGAATTGTTTTCGATGTTACCAACACTGGAAATACGAGAAGATACATCTCAAAATCACTGCTACTCAGTGAGCAGTGGATGATATGTTTCGAGTTTGAAATCTTTTTTAAAGATTGTGAGGAAAAAGAATATAATTTTGTGATAGAATATCTGAACAAATGGAATATTGTTTACAATGTAGTTAACTTATATCCATTCGCAGTTTACTTGATCTGCATAAAAGAAATGTAGCTTCATCATATATTGTCTTCATATATTTAGCAGTATTCGTGGAGACAAATAAGCCTTAGATTGTAATATATGTTTATCTGTATAATATCTATGCACTCTATACCCAGGGTTTCTAAGCTTACGCCATCTTCCTCGAAGGTGTTCTCTCTCTCTCTCTCTCTCTCTCTCAAAGGCGCAATGTAAATACATTCATACCTACCTTTGAGTCATTGTGTAGTATTCCATAATTTTCCTACGAATGTTCCGATTAACGTTTTTGATTGACAGTTTAGACAACAACTCCAAGATTCCTTACGCTTTAGAGAGTGCTCCGTTTACGTCCACCGTAGGGGGGTAGTACCGTCAGTGCGCCCCATGCGGTGCACTGTGGGCATTACTTGAGGTTCTTTGCAGCGTGCCCTCGGGCCCTAGCTGCAACTCCTTTCATTACTTTTACTGTACCTCCTTTCATATTCTCTCTCTTCCATCTTACTTTCCACCCTCTCCTAACAGTTGATTCATAGTGCAACTGCGAGGTTTTCCTCCTGTTACACCTTTCAAACCTTTTACTGTCAATTTCCCTTTCAACACTGAATGACCTCATAGGTCCCAGTGCTTGGCCTTTGGCGTAAATTCTACATTTAATTTATTTCAGTTACGTCATTTGTCACACAAATTGAATACAAACGGCGAATTAGAGTGTCCGCGTGCCTAACAACGATACAGAAGATGTAAGGAAAATGCAGACTCTTTGATATCATCGAAAAGCAATAACGTCTGATTTGCGTCACAACGGAACTGGCGTTTCTATTCAAAGAGGCCAAAAGTCGTAACTTTCTTTTAGAAAGTGGTTTCCGTCCATATAGTCGTTCACTTATTTGTGGTTACATCTATGTATTTACTCATAGTCATTGTTACACTGTTAACATAATGAAAATTAAAATATTCTTTAAAAAAAAAGACCCCACTTACCCTCCCACTTCCAGAGCTATAATCATAAACGTGTGACCATTCTAGTAATGTTTGGGCGTTAGTTGTACCTATAATTTATTCAGCGAAACAAAATAAAAATGTTCCAATTAGAGTAGATATGGAATGGGCGTAATCGAGCTGTAGCTCAAAATTTAGGTACTAATTACACCAGATTTGGTTCTTAATCACTGCAATCGCGTATTTTTGTGAGCTGTCATTGTAACCTGAACCTGAATGCTATCACCGCGGTATTAATTTCACTAATTTCTGAAAACGGATATGTTATCAGATTTTGAAATTATGGTTCATGTATGCTTCCTACCGATTATTATTGTTTTTTATTTCTATCTCAATCATCCTGTTCGACTGGGTGGTATTTATAGTGCGGGGTTCCGGGTTGCATCCTGCCTCCTTAGGAGTCCATCACTTTTCTCACTATGTGCGCTGTTTCTAATAGCACGCTCTTCTGCATGAGTCCTGGAGCTACTTCGGCATCTAGTTTTTCCCGATTTCTTTTCAGGGATCTTGGGATCGAACCTAGTGTTCCTATGATTGTGGGTACAATTTCCACTGGCATATCCCATATCCTTCTTATTTCTATTTTCAGGTCTTGATGCTTATCAGGTTTTTCTCTTTCTTTCTCATGTACTCTGGTGTCCCATGGTACTGCGACATCAATGAGTGATAATTTCCTCTTTATTATTATTATTATTATTATTATTATTATTATTGTTATTATTATTATTATTATTATTATTATTATTATTATTATAGCTTGTGCTCATCCATTCTTCTTCCAGGAAGGACAGAGAATGGAGAGAGATTCGTCATGTAGACTTCACGCTCTGCTATGCTCCTCAAATATATGCTTCAGAGGAGGTCTCGATGCCCTGGCATCCCAGCAGAAGTACTGATTGCAGAATCACACCAACTTCATTGGTAATGGACTTATTGAAAGGTGAGTAACTTCATGTGACTATTCTGCCCTAAAATGGAAAACTGCAGTATCTGCAGAATTTTCGAAATTGAGATATGCCACCTACTGGGCTCGTGAAACAAGATACGCAAGTTACTGCAGTTTCAGAATGATTCTTCAATGCTTTCCACGAGTATTTATGGGGGTCCCATTTGCAGTATCTGCAAAATCAGTAATAAGGCTAGGGAAAACTGCAGTATCTACCATTTTTCTCAGTTTTGTATTTTTGCAGATACTGCAGGCTTCCATTTTAGGGCAGTATTGTATCTGTAGATAACGGATTTTGTGTATGACGTGTTGCCTACTGCATAACATAATATAATACAATATTCAGAATGTCGTAGTCCTTTAAAGTCTAGCGGACGCAATTATTCCTCCAGATTTCAGAATAATCACCTTTGGATGTGAGTTCTATGAGGTAACTTGCATCCGTTTATGGTGATGTGCAAACATTTATCGAGGCCCTATGCATCCCCGTGGGTGCCACAGGAAATGATTGATTGACTGTAAACCTTTAATCGTTTGTCTACGCCGTGTCGTTGTAGAAATTTCCCTCACATACTGTTTTTGCTTTTATTTAGTGTTATTTTTTACCCAACGTGTAACTGTTTATATTACAGTGCGTTTCTTAAAATTTTATTTAGTCTTTATCAACTATTGTGAAACTCTGTGAAAATAATCTCTAGAATTTTTCTTATCACTAGGAAGCTGACATAATTGCTTTAAAAAACCAATTTTCCTGTTTAAATACAAAGTTATGGATTTCATTTAGTAATTACTCCTATAAGATGTGTAATATAGAAACCCCAAAGAGCTAGGATTTAACCTTAGTTCGGGATGTCCTTAAGTTCTAGGTAGTCTTCTAGGCTGGTTGACTTGAGTGAGGTCTGTGATGTGCCGTTCATGTACCTTTGGTCCGTATGGGATGGAAAATTACACTACTGGCGCTCTCTGTTAAGTGTGTTTATTTTATTGACAGGTCTTTTTTTTCATCAAGAGGGGTATATATATATATATATATATATATATATAGACAGTTAGATAAGTATCCAATGACAGTCTGCAGAATGACATTGTACATAAACTTTTAATACCGTTCACCACAAATCATTAAATAAATTTCCTTTCCGAACAGCTCACGTGTCAGGGAGGGAGCTATACAGAGGATGAGGAAAAGACTGATTGAGACGAGACCTACGTTGGGAGACAGGTAAGTTCCTGATGAATGTTTTCTCTGCATTTTGTTTTACTTTCAAAGTTCTTTTCATTCCTTTTTTGCTCATATCATAGCTTTCGCTTCCGTCACGGGCATAAGACGATAATGTAACTTTTACCTATTTAACTCCTCATGACAATTATCAGAAACATAATGTTTAAGGATGCGACAATCACTCGATTTTGCACAATTCCTATTCATAGAATCATTTCATCTCCATTTATCATTACACACATTTGGTATAATGATCCTGTTTATGGTATTTTAACGAGTAATCGCGCTTTTTCACAGTGCATCAGCACACAGTACGAAAATATTTTCTTAGTGTTATTTATATCAAAAGTTTTACAAGATTTCGATCAAACCCAGGAAGAATTTAGCGCCAAAAACATGCACACAAATCGAATTTTTCAGAGCTGTGATTTTCAAGTTTTCATACTCTGAACCTACTTGTTCATTTTCATTCATCATATTCGCAAGTGAGTTTTGTAAAAGTGCTAAAAGGGCTGGACGTTCTGTAAGCTTTATATAATAAGGAAGTAAAGGAAAGGAATTATCTCATGTATTATAAAAGGGAAATAGAAATACGTGACTAAGAAAGAGGGGGGGGGCACCAAAGTTGGGTTTTTACGTTGATTAATGCAGCATTTTTCGTGAACGTCTCTGTGTTGGCCCAATACCTTAACCTCGTCTGTCTGTCCGACAGTTGTTTGTGTCTGTGTGTGTGTGTGTGTGTATTTGTGAAGTATATGTTCACAACTGTGGAATTTTCTTGTGAAACTATAATTATGCTCCCACAAGCCGTTCAATAAATAATAATAATAATAATAATAATAATAATAATAATAATAATAATAATAATAATAATAATAATAATAATAATAGAATTTATTTCAGCTGAAATCCTTGTACATGGAACATATAAAGCAGAGTCAGTAACATACATAATCTAGATATATGAGATAACATGATATAAAATGATAAATCGGCAATATCCACACATTTGCTGACAAAGTATAAAAAACAGCATTCACAATAATGGTAATGACAGTAATAATATTGGGAATAGTGGTAAAAAAACATTAAGAATGATAACACTTAAAAAAACAGATTGTATACAATTAATTTCCAGAAAAAAACAGATTGTATACAATTAATTTCCAGCTAGGGACTTTAGTTGGTTACAGAAGTTGGGTCCAAAAGGCTAAATATGAAAATTGAAAATAGCAAAACTTTACAATGATACTAATTACAGTAATAATAATAATAAAGAATGTTCCGTTTCGGGATAACGTTAGAGAAAACTTTCATTTGAGTAAACTAAGACATTACATGTGGGCAAATGTTCTTTATTTCTATAAATTGTTATTGAAAAATGTCCTTTGTTAATATCCTTTCTGTCGAAAACTCTTTTGTGATGCAAAAAGCTAAACACCAGAAAATTAGTTTTGACAAAATTTATGAGAATGGCTAGCAGACAGTTTTGTCAAGTAAATATTTGGAAAGACCATTTTCAATGTTTGATACCTGACGTCATGGAAAAAAGCTAAATCGTTTTTTAAATGTATCATTTGCATTCCACAATTAATAACTGTGTGATCTACTCAATCTAGGGATATGACCAGAGTAACACTCTCTATAGGAAAACAAAGGGAGAAGATTACAAGGTATTCTCTCTCAATCTGAGTCGGGACACGCACCTGCGGTCACGTTGCTTTCACTGAGCTAATAATCTATTTCTGTGCTTGCGTGCCGTTCTACCATTCCGTACTTTTCCGTGGTTTTTAAAATTTGGATGAACATTTTTCATATATGGAATGCTGTAGTAGAATGCACTCATATTCCAACTTTGTAATCCTCTCACCCTAAAAGTGGACGCATTCACTTTATCGAAAATATAAAAAAACTGAAAAAAATCGTTATGACTGTTCCAAAATATGCGTTGCATTCCGGGGCGAAAATTTGTTCTCATGATATGCACGTACTTCAATTAAATAAATGACTAATACCCAGTGATGTGTTTGGATGGATGAATGATAGTCCAGTAATATTTAGGATTCTTTGTAATGAATTGCATTACTGCAAGATTTTTTCTGCCTACAATTTGTTATATATGTAAGGAAAATATTGTAATGCTGATTCACAAACGTATTCACAGAAAATTTAAATTTATTTCAGTAAGCGGCTGGCACATTCAGTCTACAAATAGTTTACTACAGACAGATTCACAGAGGATATCTATACTGCCCTAAAATGGAAAACTGCAGTATCTGCAAAATTTTCGAAATTGAGATATGCCACCTGTTGGGCTCATGACACACTAATACACAATTTACTGCAGTTTCAGAATGATTCTTCAGTACTTTCTACGAGCATATAGGGGTCCCATTTGCAGTATCTGCAAAATCAGTAGTAAGGCAAGGGAATATCTACTATTTTTCTCAGTTTTGTATTTTTGCAGATACTGCAGTCTTCCATTTTAGGGCATTATGATAAACAGGGTTTTTAAAAATTATAACGTAATTTTATGAATACGCACAAATCACCTTCAATTACATGTATAAAATGCATCGGATTAAGAGAAAGAGAGAAGTTGACAAAATAAATTATAACAATTTTCTTTGAATTACTCTTAGGTTTTACAAATATGTTACGCATAAACGAATGCTCTTAGAGGTGAGTTCGGGATGGAAAATATAAAAAATGCTATAAATAAAATACTGCAGAAAAAGTATTTTACGGAGTAGTGAATTTTAAATTTGGGAAATATTTGCACGTCATTCGAGTGACTGGCGTGGAAAGTTATTTTTTTATTGTTGCCTCAGATCTTGGTTGTGTTCATAACAGAATAAAAAAAATACATAGAACTTAATTGTAGGGAAATTTTATTTTGCATTTTGGTAAAAATATTCAGGCATAGCAGTGTTGGGAAAGAGCAACTACACTGACTAATTAATATACAGCAAGACAAATGTCATTTATGCAATTGTGACGTATTTCATAAGGGGCTGAAAAAATACAGGTTGTTTATTTTTACGGTTTTTGTAATATCAACATACGTCCACCGTTTCCCCTAATGCAGCCACGACACAGCACAATATAAAGTTAACTTTCTTTGAAATGCAGAGTCCTCTCTCTCTCTCTCTCTCTCTCTCTCTCTCTCTCTCTCTCTCTCTCTCTCTCTCTCTCTCTAGAATAATGAAAAAGCAGATGTACAACATGAATGACTTTTGATATGAGCAGCTGTTTGAAAGGGAAACAATAGTAACAATAATAATGACATGGTAGACATTTTTCGTCGAAATCCATTACACTGCCTATTAAATAATGGTAGGAGATACAAGTAAAAGGAAGGGAAGGCAGGAATAAAAAAGAAACTGAACCGGAAAAGGAGAGAGGTGGGGGAAAAATATTGTGTAGTAAAGGGAAAACTTTGGGTGACCCAAAAACCCTGGGTTTCTTGCCTGCCAACGGCTCGGTTAATTGGAGAAAAACATTTACCAGGGACATGATGCTCCCTGTCATGTATGTGCCCGTGTTTTTATTTTTTATTTTATTTTTTTATTTTTACTTGCTTTTACATGCCTGACAGTTACTATTCATACACATGGGATGTTTTGAAAAAAAATATATTATTCTATTAGTTTGGCTGGTTTTTCTTGTGAAAGGGAAATTTTAGGAAATGTTTCGCGTTTTGCTGTTTTTGACTTGGGCTTAGCTGCAGCATTCGTTAGAGTAGTTAATATGGCTCATTTTTCCGGCTTTGTCTGTCCGTCCGCACTTTTTTCTGTCCGCACTTTTATATGTCCGCCCTCAGATCTTAAAAAATGTTGAGGCTAGAGGGCTGCAAATTGGTATGTTGATCATTCACCCCCCAGTCATCAAACATACCAAATTGCAGCACCCTAGCTTCAGTAGTTTTTATTTTATTTAAGGTAAAGTTAACCATAATCGTGCTTCTGGCAACGATATAGGATAGGCCACCACCGGCGGGGTGGTTAAAGTTTGATGGGCCGCGGCTCATACAGCATTATACCGAGACCACCGAAAGATAGATCTATTTTCGGTGGCCTTAATTATACGTTGTAGCGGCTGTACAGAAAACCCGATTGCGCCGAAGAAACTAAGGCGCATTTTTTACTTGTTGTATGATGTATCGAATGAATAAAAATGAGGTTTTTCCAATGACAAGGGAAAAATTTAACAATCACGACCAGGCTATTAGGAATTAAAGCAAAATTGCTAGTAAGAATTCTTAACGGCATATAAAAATAGAGTAAGATGGGTGAACTGTGTTCTATGAATGATGGCATGATAGACAGTCATGATAATAAAGCAGGAAAAGTAAAAAGAATAATTTATGATAATTAGATGTATATTAAAAGGGTGAATCCGTAAGAGCGAAATTTAGGCAGAACAAG